>VZTX01030052.1:0-137483 GCA_013400915.1 Pardalotus punctatus | reverse complement strand
TTTTTTTTTTTTTTTTTTTTTTTGTTTGAGGGTTTTTTAATTCTGGAGGATGGGTGTTGTGTTTTGCTGTATGAGGGCACACAAATGCATTTGGATGGGATGGATGGGAGTTAAGGAATTGCAATCAAATGAGAGCGCAGCACACCCAGGATGAGTAAGGGTGACACTGGTATCTCCTTTCACAAGATACTACTCAGTCCTGCAGTGAGTAAACAGGTAAATTCAGGAAAGAGAGGTCTAGGTGACCACACAGAAACCGTGAACAGTTATGGTAATGGGGAACAAGACTGTTAAATTTACTGGAAAAAAAAAAAACCCAACAAACAATGCATAAGCTTCCCTATTACTTGAGGACTAATTCAGAAATATACTGTAAAATGTTTAAATACTTTGACTGAATTTTGGTTGAAGCATAAATGTTAAAAAGGGATTTAAGAAATAAGGCTAAATATGAAAACACATAGCATTGCACTGTATCAATAATAGCCACTAAATGGATCAACAACATCTCAGCACTAAACAGCCAGGTTTTCTGCTAAAGCAGTCTGTGTGAATCCATTATCCTTCTAGGGAATTCAGGAAGACTTCCACCAGCTCAAAAATCCGGGGACAGGCATCTTGCAACAGCAAGAGCATCTATACTCACTATTTTAACTGAGTATGAACAGATCTCTTAGAACAGGACCGGCTCTGAGCTCTGAGGTAATTGAATTTAAACCATATTTACACAGATAGCTGAGTAGGTGTGAGAATTTGCTTCTTCATAGGCTGCACTGCACTTGCTATCTGTTGCCATATGGCTAATTCCTTCTCCTGCTCATTCTTCTGTTTCAGTTCATGTTACAGTACACTCTTTTTACAGACCTGCAGCTTCCAACATCTGTAGCAAAGGTCCCAGAAATTGATTTAGAGGCTGAAACACAAGCATATCCAATCCTGCTCCTACACAAGGCTATATATCTTTGTAGGAAGACTGACACATGGTCCCCATATGCACCAGTGATAACATAAGCCTGCCAGGCACAGATGTACTTATAGCTCCAGAGAAATGCAATCTAATGATGGATAGGAATAACCCAATCATACGAACATTTGTATTTGTAAACCATACCTAGTGCTACAGACAATATGTCTACATTTCACTGCCACGTTTCTTCAAGGATATCAAGATGTTCCTAAGGTATGACAGGCATATGATGAAACTTAATGGTATGTAAGACAGAGAGACTGCTTTCTGAAGCACAGCTTAATAGTTGGAAGTTCCACAAATTAATTGCTCTTCTGGCAAACCCAATGAAAATTAAATTAAATGAGATACTGGAACTTTTTCATTAGAAGGCTCTGGCAAAATAAAGTTAATAGATGGAAAGCTTTCTGCAATTAAAAGTGACAGGTGTATTGCTTTCTCTAAGCTTTTAAATCACATATGTCAAAAAGCCTACTAAAATGCATTTTTTAAGCTCCTTCCAATCTACTCAACTTTTATGAATCAAAATACTGTAGAATTATTGAAGATATATCACTTAAGTCACAGCTTTATGGCAGTAAAGAGCTAAAATTTCTATAGAGTTCTATATTGAACATATTTAGGACACTGTATTAAATCAGAGCGGAACTCTGTCTCCTGTTCCCATTCACTTCATCTGTCAGCATGATTTCCTGCTTCAATTTTTAACCACTGCATGAGAAATACACAACTTGATTTCCCTAATTTAAAACCAAGTTTATAGTAAATTCAGGCCAGTCACAGCTTTGTTTGAATTATCTACTCTATGTGTTTAAGGTGATTTAGAAGAGAGACAGTTAACAGTATTTAGACCTTTGAACAAACTTTTTCAAGAAAGAAAACATCTCAAAAAGAGGCAGAAAAGTTTGAGGTTGGGTTCTGCTGTGCTTACAAATGAAACTATTTTCAGTGAACATGTGTTCCAACAGTGGGAGCAAAACCACTTATTGCACATCTTCCCCCTGCCCCTCAGACATACCTGAGCCAATCCTCTACCTCTCATTCCTCACTCACAAAACCAGGGAATACTTAAGCCCAAAACTTAAAAAAATCTCTAACTCATAACTCCAACTCTCTAATGATTATTTCCAGGATTTTGGGTTGGGTGTTTTTGTTGGTTATTTGTTTTGTTCCCCGCCCCCACCCCCAGCGCCATTGCTTTGTTTTGTTTTGGAATTTTTTTGTTTGTTTTTAGTTTTGGTTTTTTTAGGTTTTGGTTTTCATTTTGTTTTGCTTGCTGGTTTTTTTGTTGGTTTTGTTTTCTTTTTAATAATCAACAACCCTAATTTTGATAGGTTAGGAATGAAGTTTACTTAGGGAATGCTTCTCATCCCCACTAATGCTGAAAATAAACAAAAGCATTACTCGTCACAGCTTCTAATTATCAACTAAATGTAAAGCTGTTATATATTGTAAGATGACCTGTGACAATGAGTTGTATATGCTATGGCACAGCACCTTCAAAGACATAGGATGGAAAATTACACTAACTCAGTTGAACACAGCTCTTATTAACCACAAACATACAAATAATCTCATCCCAGGTCAGGAGAGCACTCATGCATGTACAATTTAATGTATGTGTTTGAATCCCGTTAAATTCATTGTAACTACTCACAAGTTTAGTGTTAAGCACGTGACAAAATATATCTCTGAATCACACACTACTTACAGAAAAACAGCAGTGAACACATTTAAATTATAGGTTTCCCTAATTTAAGCATATATGAACAAAGACAAAATTGTCCTCAGATGGAGAAACAGAACAAGAAAAATAAGAAAATAATTTTCCATAATCCATCTATGAGTTTTCATCATGCTCCATGACAAATTATTATGACACCAAAAGTTATATTTCAGACAACTGGACCATGTGCAAGTCCTTAACATAATTATCTTTCATATTTAACAAAACTCAGTTGGGTTTTCTTTGAGGAATGGGGGTGAATCTTGCCAAGTTCTCAGTTACCCCTGTAAAAAAGTAATTTTGAAACTTCAAAATCCTTACATGCTTCTCCCTAGCACTCTTTTTGAGTTCAAAAGGTTTTTCCCAGAGAAGGAAATCTCTTCCAGTGGCCAGGTAGATGAAAGCTTCTGTGTGCAAGGTCAGTACTTCAGGAAGACTGACCATTCAACATAATACTATACTTCAAAATTTTGTGTCAGGTCTGTATCCCTGCAGAATGACACAGGAACTGTGCTACCAAGAACAGCATTCTGAGGAAGAATCAAAAGGAGCTATCATATACACTGGAAGAGTATATATATTACTGGAAAAGTAAACACACATAAGGATTCACCCCTGACTTGCAGCTGAGTAACTCTGAGAGCTGAACTGCATTAGTACTGAGTGCTTCACATATGCAAACTAAAAACACACCAAAACCACCAAAGAAGGCAAGGTGTAATGAGGATATGTCTGCAAACATTTGCTCCAAACAGGGACAAAAATATTTAAATATTTTCCCTTAGTATCAATTTTAACTAGACCGTGGGTGAGAATGAAAGGTCTGCAATCTGTGAAAATGAAAAGATCAAATTCAGCATTCAGCAGGGATACAGAATATCTAATTAAGCCCTGGATCTGCAGTATATTTATTTTTTTTCAGTTTCTCTTCCATATCTCTTTTGCCCACTGTTAACCATCTTCCCATCCACATCTATAAATAATGAAAATAAGCCAAAGTTTCTTCATTGATGCAATGTTTTACACAAGTATCTGAATGGAAAATTTGTCTAGAACTGTTTCGATGAACTGTATTAATGGAAAAATTTAAACAAACATACAAAAATCATATAGAAATATGGACTTGAAAAGAGATATTAGATAATCATATTCTAAATAGAACTTAAAATACTAAAATACTGGTACCTTAAGGAATAGGACTTAACAGATTCAAAGCCAGCATTCAAAACAGCCTGGTCATACAAAATTAAATCTAAGTCTGTGTGTTGGTGATATTGATTTTATTCAGGTGTTAAGCCTAAGCTTAAAAATAAATGTTCTGATGAACTTTAAGACATGAATTTTACTTGTCTGCATTTGTTTTTTCTTTTCCTTTAACCTACCTGAAATTTCATCATAGATACTTACTATTTATAATACTGATTAACATGTGTATTTATACAGAACAGGAATAAGAATCTTATATAGATGTCTGCATACCTATACCAATTTCTGCTTGTTGGTTTTTCTTGTTTTGATCCTACTTTTTTAGTTAGGGATACATCACTTCCAGTGGGAAATTACCCTCCACGTTTGAAAACAAGTGTGTGTATGGTATGATGCCTGACCTGAAGAACCAGCAAACATCTACCAGTGTCTGTTTTCCACAATATTTTTAATATGCATGATTCCCTTCTCCATATATGAAATAATAAGCAACACAAAATACAGATTTTGCAGCTGAGGCAGAGATGACATCCTAGCTTGCAGTTGAACAGACAAACAGAAAAAGCATTCAAACAACAAGAAGAAACTGACTGATTTTTTCTTTTAAATAAAATCAGGTTACACCTCTGGGTAAATGCGCTTAACTATGAAAATCACAACAGCCAGGATTACAGTATAAGGCTTTCATATTACTGCCAGGTATGTACATGTCTCATAGTGAACGTCTTTGTCTTCCTTACGTTTATGAACAGATAAAGATTATAGTAATAAATCCCCACGCTGAAATAAAACTGAGACTAATCTCAAGATTAGGAACCTAATCTCCATTAGAAATAAGATATAGGTATTTAAAATGAATAAGAGGTCAATTTGCTACAAGCAACATGACATTCTGTATTGTTCTGTATTGCACATGCAACACATACTCCCGCACCTCAACCAAGTATTTTAAAACTTACAAGCTGACACAAAATGCAACAGATTGAAAGGAGAGTTTCATTAAAAGAAACCGAATGTGTCAGCAACCATCTTCAAGTTCAGTTTTGGTCATACAGCTCCCTGGTATTTTTCACTTTGCTTTTCTAACTAGTTCCCCTATGGATTAACCTCTTCTCACCTCTGGTTGTATATACACTGCAAGACAGAGCTGCTGGACAGTTCATTAGAGAAGCTCCTGCTGTTTCTTCCACTGGAGAGGAGGTACCTCTAAGTTATCATACACAGGCAGGCCCAAGTCGACATGTCTTCTAACAACTTCTGGCAGCTTTGATCACGCTGGTGGTTCATACAAGTTTCACAGGCAAAAAAAAAAAGAAAAACGGCAGGAACTTTGAGGCATTTCCTGCTACTTTTTTGGAAACCAAACACCACCCACCACTTAGTAATTCATGTACCATACTGGTATCACCGAGCGGGGGCAGTGGGGGATTGGATTTGGGGGCTTTTTCTGTGTACCACATCTTAAAACTAGAACAAATATATTTAAATGGAACACTTAAATGTACTTCTAGAAAATTTGTGTTTTAAATAACTTCTACATAGAGGTTCAAACATAACACTAAATCTAAATTAAGTTTCTTGATTCAACATTTTAGTTGCCTGTTTCTGAGATGTGATCCAGCCCAAGGTTTGCAAGAAGCTTTGCTTTTACAGCCTGAGCTTCGTAAACTTTTCGAGGCTGCTTCACTTTTCCAGAGTTTCTCTATGTGGCATGGTGGCAAAGAACCTTAAATTACACTTAAGCACTTGAAACAGGCTCGTTGGTATCCAGCAACATTTCCCACTGCTCAGCTCAGTCTCTTTCCTTGACACCTCTGGTGGCCAAGCCAAAAAAGTCAGCAGTCTGCAGCAATGAATGAATACTCCAGGATCCTTTCATAATGGTGTAGCTGATTGAAGCCCTGTTTGAGAGGCCTTACCTCATTTCCCACACATTTTCTGACCCATTTTGTCCGCCTCTTCTCAGAGGGGTTTTGCCTGTTATATTGTGGGCTAAGCAGTAAACTAATTATCTTGTTCAAATCCCTTTGCAACGCCTCTAATCCTATTAGTTATAAGAATGTGTGAATACTGATTGCACAACTTAAAACAGGGAGAAAAAGAAAAAGGGACAGAGGCAGAGGGAAAAAGCCAAAAGGCAGGATCTGGGAAGATCTGCTAGCCACTTCAGCTTTTCAGGATGTGTCAGGACGCTCAAGACTCCTGTCCATCACAAGACGGGACAATTTGTTAGGTCCATATTTTCATTTTCTGAGCCTTAAGTGTCTGCCCCAGAACTGCTGCTATTATCCGAGGCAGCTCTGAGTCCTTTGCTCACAGCAGAACTTGCTGACCCTTGACTCCAGTTAACAGTTACATTTTCTCTCTTTCCCCTTTCATAATGAACATTTTAATGAAGGGGATGACAATATTACAATGTGTCAAAGAAGCCATATGAAGTACCGGAAATGAATGAATGTTAGTGTAGGCATCTATAGGCCCTGTGAGTCCTACTTCTTTTCTTCAAAGAAGCCTCACAAGTCTTATTAAAGAGCCCTCTCGCCCTCTCCCTCAGCTGAAGATACCAGAGCAGTTGCCTCCTGCCGTCCAGTACTGAGTGAACTTTAATCACTTTTCCTATTTTGTTCACACTGGGGAAGGAGCCAGACTTCAGTGAAAAGCCTGCAGTCACAGTCGATGTTAAAGAGCATGAAATTTATCTGACTTCCATAAAAGATGAGCTCTGCCCTTCCATTCCTGCTTTTGCTAAGCTGGCTGCTCCGGGGACAGCCATTCTCTGCTCCAAAAACAAATATTTGCTTTTAGCGTGGATGGATGCTGCTGCCTAGGAGCGCCTTTTCCCTGGCTTTTTAAACTGTACACTTAGTTGTTTCCACCTACAAAGAAGACTTGTGGTCTTGGGAAAGAAATTTAACTTTATCATTTAGACATGCTGTTTTGCAAGTGAAGGTTTTAAAAATGCAAACAGTTCCTGTTTTACATGAGTAATAAGCTCTGGCTAATTGGTTACCATAGAAGCAAATTCACCAGAATTCTCAGAGAGTAAGAGATTTACCTTTGTTTTTGACCCTTCTTCCCTGCAGAAATGTCTATGTCAGTGAAAACCTAACTCTTATGCTATAATACAAAGTTTCTTTTCTCACATACCATACTTGGAGATTTGAGATATCACTTATCTGGTGAAAATGATAATAAATTGTATTATTACATAGAATCCCATTATTTGGTTTTAAAATCTTGCTATTTGGAATTGGCTCTACAATTCCGTTATTAATACTTGCTTTCCTCACAAAGGCAAATCAATGACATATTTTTATGCATATCTCACAGTGCACATCTTCTCTAAGGATCACTGCTATATAAATAAGCATTTTCAAAAACAACTGACTGTATTACTTTAGAAATGTGTATTTCAGAAGTGGTAACATTTCTATGTCATTTAATTACTCACATATTTCAAATCCTGTAGTGAAATGGAATTGCAAAGAACCCAGAAACAATTCCAGAAGCAACTTATCTCCAAAACATTTGATGTATGTAAAAAATCTGAAAAGCAGTAACAAAATTGCATCAATAAGCTTGATAATAAAAAGACTGCTAAAAAGGAATGAAAAGTGGTACTGATCCACTGACCATCCACTCTGCATGCCACAACCCACCCTAATCCACAATTGATACTGATAACTGCAATGACAAGGGCTAAATTGGAGCCATAAGTGGGAGTAATGATAGACTGCCACTTCAGTACATCAGCAATTGCCAGATTAAAATTAATACCACACAAATGTTCTCCTGTAAAGCAGGGACCTATCAAAAAGAAGGAAGCTCTTCCTTAACTGTAAGGCATCCCAAAAGCGTGCCACCATGGGTGGGACGTGCGCCCAGTGCCCAGCAGGCACTGAGCGGGCCCTCAGCAGGAGACAGATGCACAGGGGAGGCTGTTCTTGCTGTACTTTTAGCTGTGACCACCTAGGGGCACTCAGCGTCCTACAAATCCATCACAAATCTCAGCTTTTGATCCAGCCCCATTCCCGTGCAATGCAAAATGTATTTTCAAACATCCTGCCTTATATTCAACTTGAACAACGATGAGTATTGTTTATTGATACTTTATTACTGGCAGATAACCAGCCAGACAGCCTTGTTCTCTCTAAATGCTTCTAAAGAGCTTTTTTTGATAAAGGCTTTAATATACCATGAAGATTTTCAATCAATAGGCAAAAATATACAGACCATATCTTTTGAGAAAGTGATTTCAGATTTTAAGGCTGGATTTCTTCCAAACTGCCAAGAAACCTCCAAGCAGCATGGAAAGCTGTCTATAGGGAGTTCACTTAATTGTAATTCACTACTGCTTTCAAAAGGACATGGCAAAAACGGACAGGAATATAAAACTGAGAAAGCACTGCAAGGTCAATAGAATGGCAGTTTTTTTCTTCTTCACATACATTCTTCCTTTCTACATTATATTTTTTGTATACAAAATGTAAATGCAAACCTAAATGTATTCCTATATTTTGGAATTCTCTGAATTAGTTAAAAAAATATTTGGTATAATTAGTCTTCCAAATTTCCATCAAAAATATTTTCAGTGAAGCAACCAGCAAAATAAAGTTTTAGATTGAAGCAAATGGTTCATTTAGGCTAAACTGCAGCAGCCTACTAGCCAATCCTATCTGATATTTTATGGTCAAGTTTTATAGCATGAAAATTCTGACTTTCTGCCACATTTTTTTCCATTCAAACAGGGTTCACTTAACAAGCAGAATGCAGACCTGCTGCTTTCCCTTGTGGCCAACTTCACTTGTTCAAAGTCTTTGAGAATCTTGGAACACGGCAATAGCTCTTAAAAGAACTTTGGCCTGCAGCTGTTATTAACTAGCTTTGGACGTATGGACCTCCGTTGACAAGCACCTCATGTAGAGAGGTTAAAAAATTGCTACCATATGCTTTCAGCTTTTTTAACCTACAATGCAAAGGCTCAGAATAAAAAAAGAAAAAAAAAAAGAAAAACGCTTTCAGTACTTTAAAAATACAAATCAATTTACACATAAGCCAACACTTCTATCTTCTATTGCTTTACAGTTATGGCATATATATGTAATTTTTAATAGGGTACTGCAGTGTTCCAAAAGGCAAGAGCTGATTTCAATGAATAGAACAACTGGTTATAGGTACAAAGATCTCACCAGGCTTTATTACTGAACACAAATTAAAGGCCACCACACACTTAAAACCATCATTAAATAACAATAAAAATCTGTGTCATGAGAAAATTTCTACTGCACAGAAAAGCATTCTCTCCTCAATGAATGCTAAAGCTAGCACTGTTTATTACACCTTTACTTTAGCTTCATATGTGTATACCTTACATGAGTTTTCATTTATGTGATGCAGCTCAAATCTGAAGGAGGAGCTGTATGCTCAACTCCTTGTTCCTTTTTTCCACACAGATCCACTGGTTTACTGAAAGATATTGACTCTGTGGACAAGCACAATCTCATCATGAGACCCAAGAACTTCACTTACTGGAAGAAAGGTACCAGTACTGGTATCATAGGTAGCCTGAAATGGATATTCAGTATTTTTAACCTTGCTGAAACAAACACCCCAAAGCCAAACCAATTAATTGCTGAACTCTTACATCTCTGTTGTATAGATTCCCATTTCATTCTCTAAAAACACCTTAACAGTGTTTAGTGAAGAAGTTAGTGATCCTCACTTCAGCATAGATCAGACCTGGGTTTGAAGATTTCAGATTCTACAGGTACTGTACAGATTTCCTTAGTTACTGGAGGAACCCCACTGAATAGCAACAGAAGTTTGGTTTTTAATTTTAATTTATCAGGGGTTAAAATGCCTATTCAGACTGGTAGATGAAAAAAAAAATATTACCATGAAATCAATGACCTTATACAAGACAGTTCTGCCATTCACAGTGTAGCCAAACATCCCAAGCAGTAATCAACAATAAATCAGATGTTTACAAATCCACGTTATTGCCCTAGGAGAGGACAAGAAAAGCCAAGGTGACTTATTCTCTTTTCTACCATAATAAGCTTTAACTTTATGCATTTAAATGCAGCCCAGTTTTCCCAAAATCCAGAAATATTCCGTGTGCCAGATATGTTTTTTAGACAGATAATGGAATATTCACTGGGAATAATAATATTAAAACTACTAAGAATTATATCTAGATAAATGGTCAGGAAACTGTAGATCTAGAAGAAATGCAGCCATTAAAAAAAGATATTCTGTCTATCATGAGTACTTACAGAATTTCATTACCAAGTTGCCTAAGTACTATACATACTTAAGTCTTTTATAGCAAAATAGACATTCATCCTGCAAAGTACATAGAGTGTAATAATTCAATTTTAAGATGGGGGAAAAAAGGGATCAGTACCAAGGGACTAGCAGTGGGAGTCATCTCACCCATCTTCAGCCATATGAAAACCAGATAATCTAGTCTTAAGTGCCTACAGAGAGGTAAAGACACCCTTAGAAGAAGAGTAGCTTTGTCTCCACATTTGAGAATGCAAGAAGCTTTGAAAGGCAGCTTGGATTTATCACCTCAGTTTCAGGGAAGCCAAGCGGGAAATCCACACAGACTGACCCTGGCATGCTGCCTAGCCCAGGTCAGAGAGCAGTCCATGTTAGTTGTGTACTGAACTGGTATCTCCCAAATACCAGGATGGTTCCTTAAGTATTTGTACATTAGGATATGGCATTCTCTAATAATGCTGGTTTATCCAGGATTTTTCAGTGTAGTGGAAACAATCCAGCACTCTGTTCTCTAGCCAAACTAGAGCACCTACAGGCATCTCCTGAGTTCCACAGTCTGCTCTGAAGTATGACAGGAAAGCTTGTATCATAAAATTTAAAACTGCTCAAAGCTAGTCAACTACGCCAAAGTCTCACTGCCTCTTCCTCTAAGAGATTTAATTGACAACTTTTAAATGTGAACAAGCTCTATATATTTTCATGTTAATTACAAGCAACATGACCTGTCTATTTCCCAAGAGGTGACTGGAATGGCTTCCCACAGACTTTTGATACCATTTACCACTCAGACCTGCTCATCAGTCACCAGTAGCATCAATTTATTTATTTAAATTATTAGCTGGATCAACAGTTGGCACTTAAACATGCAAATCTGCTTACCACTTCAGGCTCCAAAGTCTTAGTTGAATTCTACCCATGTAAAAATGTGATGAGAAATTGCTAAGACTTAGAAAATACAATGCTATTGAATGTTCACATAAACTTTCATCTAAAGCTGACCAAAATAACTTCTTAATAAAGAGAACCTGTTATATATTACTTATATTGCAGCATTTGTCAACTTAAGGACACACTGCCTTCTAATGAACTGCACTAAAATATTAAGGTGGGGTGGGGAGGGGTGAAGTGAGTGCATGAAGATTTTGTCTAATTGTTTAGTTGTGAAGCTGTTTTTTTTTTAATTCGGCTTTTGGACAAATTCTTAGACCATGACTTCCAGAATTACACAGTTTTATCCCACAGGCACCCCTGAGGGAGGGATCCCCACTCTCCACTAACAGCACAAAGACATAACAGAGGAGGTTCATGGAAGTGCTCCATCTCTGCACACATTCCCTGGCACACAGCCAGGAGCCTGACAGCCTCAGCCCAGGGAAGCTCTGGGGATGCTCCCTGGAGCTTTCCCTGCTGCCAGATACCCCAGCCCAGGAAACCTACTGGAGAGCAGGGCAGCCATGGGAGCCTCCACTCTCCTGCAAAAAAAGCAGACAAATAAGTTTGAATTTCTTCTGTTTGGAAAAATGTTCAGGGGTGGATCTTCAGAAGCGATTAAAAAACCTCTAGCCTATGTTTTGTCATTGTGAAAAAAAATTAAAATCTTTCAGAATATAAAACACAGGAAGATCCATTAGTGTACAAGTCCACTTACTGAATAATACACTATTTCTAAAACACTTCTCCCCCTATTTTGGCTCTATGCACCATCTGATCATTTCAAGAACTAAACGCACATGATCAAGACAGAAAAAGATAGGCTTTCAAAAACGTATCAACATGTACAGGCGACTAACAGAAAAAAACAGATACTTTTCAAACCTTTCAGTACATCTCATGTAATTTTCCAACAGCAGTATCAGCCAGCTAAAGCAACCAATTAAAATGTATCTACCCTCCCATACTGATGTAGGCAGTAAAAACAGAATGGATATTCTGACTGGCATTCCTCCCCATACACTCTGAGATTTAGCCAGTAAGTATGGTGTAAGCAATCTCCTTTTAAATTTCTTAAACACATCATTAATATTAAAAGTTTACTGCTTTTGGAATGGGGACCTTTTAACTAAAGAAAAAAAATAAAATGAAAATAAAAATTGCTTTCTAGACAACTGTTTTATATGCTTTTCTATATGAGACTATCGAGTGTCACAATTATTTTACTCTAAAAAGTTGTCAGCATTTACAGTAAGTTCCTTACAATTTATTCAGTATAAGTAATCTAGGGATTTTAATTAAGCTTGGTAAAAATAGGCCACAACTCTTTATTAATTTTGCCACTGTTAGTGAGAGTGTCACAGAAGAGCAAAATGAGTGTCACAGAAGAGCAAAATGTCTTGACTAATATATTTTTATATTTTGACTAAACATAGGTTTTAACACTCTAATGGAAGTTTCAATGATAAAAATATAGTAAGTCTTAAACCTACTTGCAGGCACGAAGCTAAGAATTTGATAATTTCAGTAAACATCAAATTCAAGATGTAATAAGCAAATAGTTGACTTCTTTACAGAACAGACCTTTTTACTGAAATATTCAATAAGACATATTTCCTATAAGGGTAAAATCGATATTTTAACAGTAACACATAGAAGAAATTTGTGATTTAGGAGGAACATTTGTTTTCTCTGAATTTAATAAAGACACCATGGCTTGGATACAGCTGTTTTGATCAGTGAAAGCCATAAGAAGCTGAAATTTGATTAGTGCAAATTTAATTAATTTAGTGAACCCATTCCATTACTTTAACATACGGTATTCTTTACAGATGCATGTTATATTTTATCAATTTGTTTTAGCTATATCTACTAGCTCTCATAATCTGGTTGACAATGCACCAGCTCCTGGAAAGCATCAGTCCTGATTTTCATGTTTAAAAAGATAAAGAACAAAATGTTCTCAGAACAATAGGATTATCAACATACGGCAACTTGTGTGAACTTTTACATTTCCATTCAGATTTTGTGGTACTAGTATAATTTCTAATGAACACCTGAAAGATACTTTAATTCACATATGATTTAGCATCACTATAAATTTGCCAATATGAAAAATTCTTGAATGGGAAGAGAAAATACAGTTCTTTAAAGAACAGGCATTCTTTAATGGATAATTCCTCCATGCTGCTTCCTGGGCTTAGATTTAAATCAGGGCAACTATTACAGCAGGCACCTCCGTTCCTGGGGGATGCTAATTCCATCTCATGCAGCTAAACACCAGGCAGGCTTAGACTATTTATCTGGATGTCAATAGCATTGGACAGCGTCATACAACCAACTAAGCAAAGACTGAAAATCTGCTATTCAATAATCATGTCTTCATGGTCACTTGCACATGTATTATGTTTCATGCTACAGATATTATAACAATCGTGCAAATATACTTTATGGGTAGCCAAGCACTTTTTAAAGTAAATGGAGCCAAATTACCTGTTCCAACAAGGGACAGGAAGTTATTTCACAGAGAGGTGATGAGTAAATATCATTAAGAAAATTTATGAGGGTTTTTTTCAATAATTATTGTTTTCCTATGTAAAAATTCTTTTGTTTCTTACTACATGTTAGCAATCAACTTTTCAGGATCCTGGTATGAAAGTTCTTTGGAGACTTCAGCAGTACTGCAAGGCATAATTATCCCTTGTATCTGCACAATGTTAAACTAATTGTCCTCACATTTCACATGCAACATTAGAAGCCACATGATGGTTTGAACCGAGCTCTGCCTTGTGAGCAGAGCTGTACACATCAGGCTGGCAATAGAGTGCATACATCTTGTTCCTTGCAACTTGCTTTCATAGTTCCATCCTGAAGCACACTGACTATTTATGAGAGAAGGAAAAAAGAAAACAACAGACAGAGTCATGTTAGCACCTTCAACAACTGTCAAGGACATTCTACTTCATAAGAAAGCAAGTCTAATTTTGACACATATGTCCACACAGTTATTTCTAAACAACAGACTTTTAAAAGAAGTGATCTTTCTGAAGTCATCAGAGAAATACAAATGACAAATATACATAAATGACAGTAACAAAACTCCAAATTCTGAATTTATCCTTTAATGTATTTCTTTGACAGCCAGAAGCTTTGATGGGATACCAACAGCGAAACACTAAAAACAATTTCTTCTGGATTTTGGTAAGAATAATCTGTCCAGCATCTGAAAAGCAAAACAATGACTAGTTTTGAAATGCGAGCAAAGATGTGTCATATATGCTATGAGGACATGTGCAAGTTCTACAAAAACAGCTAAAGAAATAGGAAACTTCACCAAGGGGAATTTCAGATCACTTCCCATCAATTTTTGCCTGGGGCAGATTTGATATACTGTATTACTGAATCACAACGTGCTTATCAGGCTTTCTCATTCCTGTCTACAATAGAATAAAACTAATCTATGTATCATTTTTGTTTTTCAAATCTTTAGAAAAAATACACAGCTTGAACAACTGGAAAGCTAAATGAAAGACTGAAAATCAAAAATTTTTATTTCTATACCTAGTATCTCTCCAAGAAAGAGAACAGAGAGTCAGAAGCATTCCTTTAGATTAACTTAATTATAACCTTTTCACATGCAGGGCCTAGAGACAAACTGCAATCAGTACCAAGTTCTCACCTTTCTGTCTGCTCAGTTACAACCCTATCTCCCACATAATTCAACCCAAGTGTATTTCTGTTAAAATATTTTAAACTTCAAATTTAGTCCAGTGTCAAACAGCAGCAGCCAAACTAGCAAGCACTGAGCTAAATGATTCAATTTTTAATAAATTAAATACATTTTAATCAAGTAAATACAGTTAAGCAAGTTTGAACTGATAGAAATTATGACAAAAGCCCTTAAAATTAAGTTAGGTTTGGGGTATGATAGTGATTCCAAGGACATCATGTACACATACGTAAAGCAGAAAAGTTTTTGAAATACTAAATAAAAATAGTTTCTAAACGTTAATATCAAACTCTTTAAACACTTGAAATCTAGCAAACTACAGAAGGTTTCAGCTACTGATCTCTCTCAGCTTTACTCTTATCTAAACTTAGTTTATTGGAGATGATACATTATTCAGAAATTCCAAGGAAATATATTCTAGATGATTGTGATATACTTCTCTACCTCACAAGTTTAGGAAATACTAAAATTCACTCTGTAATTCCAATCTATTTTAAAGAGCACTATAACACCAAGAAACACAGAAGTTTTTAAGCTGTAGTTGAGGGTAAAGAAGAAGGGATTAAATGAATCTGCATCTCTGAAAAAGGAATTTTCACACTCAGGAACTTAATTAATGACTCTGTGAAGCGTAAAATGGCGAGAATATGAGTCAGAATTTTTCATCATGGAATTTTGTGCTTAACTTCTGGAAATGAGGTACAATTTTACTGGACAACAACTTTAAGAAACCTACCAAAACCAACTAAAAGCACTACTGCATATAAAGCCATTGACAATTAGCCTAATTATTTATATAGGACCCTGATTAAGTTAAAATAGAATCAAATATTATGCCAATATATAGATTTGCCTAATATTGACTGAACTGTTTTCCTGTTTCATAAAAATTGCCTCAGAAACAGAAATTAAAAATACATATTTCAAATCAATACAAGACAGTCCACCATCTCAAACAATTAAGATGATGCAGCACCCAGTATTAAATACTATTTCCAAAAGTTTTTAGAGTTTTAGTAACTTGTATAAAGTCTCAAATAAAGGCGAACCCCTGCCTCTCACAGACTGTAGAAAGGGATGAATAAAAACCTTGAAAGGAAAAGCAGAAGACTGAAGGGAAATACTTTTCTGGCATGTATTGTTAATGAAGGCCTCCATCTACACTGCAAAATTAGGAAGCAGATCTCTTACAATCTTTGAGTCTACTTGTTCTAGTGGTTAAAGTCTCTTCTGCCTGGAAAATGATCTTGAATGGAAAACATCTGACCCACCAGCCACCATACAACTCTTGAAAGCACCGAGCATCTAAATCAGAATCATACGAGCTCTTGGTGTTGAACTGAAACCAAGCTGTGCTTCAATCTGGCCCCCCAAAATGGTAGAGATTAGACAAATATTGATCAGCTCGAAGAACCTGAGAAAAACACTGAAAAAATTATGATTATGTGTTCACATCTGTCCACAGTTACCCTGCTAACATGTATAATCAGCAGGAACTTTACACATTATTTGTATCAACCAAAAAAAGAGAGACCTGTCCAAACCACAGCTCTTCTTAGATGCTGATGTATTATTAGCAAACTTCGGGAGATATTCAAAACATTAAGACATCAGATGACTGCCACTGTCACAATAAAACTTTGAGAAACAATCCAGCTCCAGTATTTTTATGAGGATGCAATCAAAGTAATTAATCAAAACACCATTTCAGCAGAGTATTAGGCCTCCACTGACATTTTGTCCAGGAGCCCAAAGGTTACTAGCAAGAGGCAAGTATACCACATTTCAGTATTTTCTCCTCGAAGCCTAGATTACATCTCCTGGAAGTGCCTGACTGAAAATAAATTCGAGTTTCCTCTATTTGTTTAGAGGAATCTAAAATGAAGGCACAGGAAAGAAATTCATAAACAAATTTGTCCAAGGGAGAGAGGCATAGACTTATACTGAAACTGCTGGTGAGAGGCTGCTGTGGACCACAAAAACACAAAAAAAGAAGGCTTTGAGCAGGGTTGTGGTTTCTAAACTCCCAGGAAACTTCTGAGTCAAGAGATGGAAAATGACAGGACCATGGATACCAGGCTTTCAGAAGGAACAGCTCTTTGGAGGATGCTTGCAAGCCCTCAGCACTCTCTTCAAAAGGCTGAAGATCTTATAAATTGGAGAAATTATTGTAAAATTCACATTTTTCCCTAAAACAATCCAGAACTTCAGATTTCACCATGCCATTGCGATTTCCCTTCTCCTGTTTCAAAGGATGAATGAGGAAGAAAGAAAAATTGGGAAAAGCACATGCGTCATCCCCTTGCAAAACTGTCCAAGGGAATCACTTCAGTGTAGCTGGCCCTCCAAGCTGCTGGAATGCCTCCTCATATATCAAAGTGGGAATGAAAGGAGGTAGCAAGAAAATCTCTAACACGTTCCTACTGAGTCAAACGATGTATTTCCATACTAAATTACACAACATTTTTGGTATTATTTTTCCTATTACAAAGAGATGTCCCTAAAAGTAACTCTGAGATTTTTAACGTCCTTTCCTGGCCATTATTAACAGTCTTCACAGTTATTCTCCAAAAATAACATTCCACATGGATTTATTTAACTATTTAAAGTCGAAGTTTTAATTCAGGTGGAGAATACTCATCAGATCCAACCTTAAATAAAATTTGAAAATTTCATGCTAGTGCAGAATGGAAACAAGAATTAATTTCCCCGTGGAAAATACTTAACACACGTAAGACAGTTAATGGAAACAGAACTGTGCTAATGCATTTTACATTATGAATGTACATACATATGTTATTACTTCACACTTACATCATGTCCCTTATCTGATAATCCTCAAATGTGTTTAAAACATTAATGACTATATCCTCACAGAAGCTCTACTATGTTGGAAGCATTTTCCTGCTGATTTTATTCCCCTTGTGCGAGCTCTCTGGCCACACAATACCACATTGTACCTGTTTGGACAGTGCCTATTAATACCATGGAGAAACCATCATTAGCAAATTCACAATAATTAAGAAGCCACCCTGGAACACTCAAATTGTGCACTGTGGAAGCACCCAGAAATTATTTATATGCCCGATTATTCCTATTTCTATCTGCTTCTAACCCTTAATAACTCTAAATCAGAGCTGGTTCTACTGTGCTACACACTGCACAAATCTACCATGAGAAGAAAAAGTCCACTATTTCAGAGAATTCACATCCGAATTTAAAGCAAAAAGACTAGGCAAGAGAAAAAAGACACAAGATAACGTGATTGTAAAGCCACAGGTTAGTGGTATCTATAATTAAAGCTATTAAGACACTGGCAAGTTCTCTTCTACCCTGCATGCAAAGATCACTTATGTGTGAAAGCCACTTAACTTGACCCAAATGGCTGACTAACAAAGGGGCTCTTAACAGGATAATAAAACCCATGCTTTTTGACAGAAAAAAACATGCCTTTGAATTATATAAATTGTTTAATTATATATGGTCTATTTAACTGAGGTTTATAAAGACTAGAAAAAGCTTTTAAATATTAAAGGCATGACTGTTTCTCAGCATATTAAGAAAACTTGTCTCTAAATCCTTAGTTTATATAAAATTTACATTATTCCTCATAGGATATCTATGTAGGTAGAAGACACTGGAAAATTTGGATTTGATAAACAAAAAATAGTATTTCTTAAAAAAAACTGAACATCAGAAGTTGAAATATCAACTGAGACAGGGTTTATGCTTCTTTTATACTGAATAAAATTTTGCCTGTGATGTGAACTACTGTGCCTATGATTTTGCCTACTGGTGAACTCAGAGAAGAGCTGTCTCTCCCCTCAATGATTTACATGCTTTGATATTTAAATAAATAAAAATTCACTTTTAGGATGCTATTTATTGTTCTTTTCTATAGGTTAAGATAGAATTCCCACCTCAGTAGACACCCTTAGAGAAATATTTCATTAATTAGCTCTAGAAACAGATTTCCAAGCAGCTGTAAAAACCTCAATCCTTCAACTATCTGTGAAAAAAGTCACACATGATTTTATTTCATTTTGTATTTGAAGTTGTTTTGTACAATATGTTCCCATATTTATCTCTACCAATGTACATGTCAAAAGAAGATAAACAGCTCTCTTATCATCCCCCCCAAATGTCAGTCTCTAGGAGGTTATCTTACATCTGGCTTTCAGTGTTCCTCTTGGAAATTGGACATAAATTATTACCAGCAGAGCTTGGAAGGCTTTGGTCAAGCAGCAGCTTTGGTCAGGCTTTGTAAGACAAGCCTTCATCCTTCATGTCCAGAGTCAGTGTTCATCACCTGAATGCAGATGCCAGAAACTAGAAGGCTGAGAATCTCAGTGGATTGCACCACGTATTGCTGGGCCTTCAAAGGACAGGAAAGAGTATTCCGCCAAGTATTCAAAGTGAGCACTTTATTGCAAGTCCCTGGAAGCTACAGCAGAGCTATTTCTCTGGCTCAGAAAACTTATATTGCTTATACACATATGTGAATTAACTGGAGTAATGCTCATTAGGTCATTTAGATTTGCACCAGGCACATGAGTATTTACTAAAAATAAGGAATATAATATCCATCATGAATGATTAGGTAAAAACACTCAGGCTCCGTATTTCTTTGTGCTTCTGTATCAGTGGATTGAATGAAAGAGATCTGCACTTCTGGTTTCAAAATTTCTGTCTCATTTCCTAGTCTAGAAATAATTTCATAGCCTCCTTGTATCAATTCCAGTGGTACATAATTTGACAGATTTTTAAACCAGATTATATTCCTATTTCTACAAGATCCATCAGATTCTAAGACACAAACTGAGGTACTGCACTTCTCAAACTGTCATCATTCAATGAGATTTCAAAGGTCCTTCCTTGCTGAGACACTGAATACGTAATTATTGTGATTTACTGTAGGGAACAGCACTGTTGTAAGCTCAGAGAAGGCAACACTTGTATTGTCATAAAATGAATTATTGGTATCACAAGACAAGGAAGTGACTTGTCAAAAGCCCAAAACAACACAGAAACTCAATATTTAAGAGTCATGATTCTTCACTGTAAAATAGTTTTGCAGTTTGATACAATTATATGACACCCAATATTCCATACCAACAAGTTCATAGACTGTGAATCATTATGGTGTGTTTTTTTCACATGACAGGACATAGGCTTTCTAAATTAATGAGAAAGAATAAAGACTGAAGTGCTGCATTTGTTGACCACAACATGAATTAGAACTATAACCAACTCCATCATGTAGTCATACAGAATTTTTGTTATAAATGCAGACACATCTGTGTGTTTGTATTCAGCATGTCATAGCAAATGCACACATTCACAATAGCTCAAAGATATCTTGCTCCAAAGCCTCATGAAAATGCACTTGTAGATTTACAATTCTTATTCTAAGTAAATTTCAGATCTATCTAGACAGAACTGTACTTAAAAAATTATTTACTCAAATGAATATTTTATAGTACTTACTAAGTTAGTCTTCAGCCATGAATCCATTTGTTAGAATTTTCTTTAAACTTATTCTTGACTTCAGGTATTATGTAAAAATTGATACAATCCATAAAACAGCTTACGTATAAACACAGTTGCAAGGAGCGGGCTTAGCAAAGCTTCTGCAACTGCCCACAAATTGAATGTGCTAGGAATAAAGAAAAACTGTTTACAAAATCAATTTCTGTAAAGGAAGAGTTAAAGAATCCTCTCAAAGAGTTAAATTAGAAACCAAAATTTGTTTCTCTACAGAAAATACTCTGACTGCATCTGCAATCTTTAGAATGCTATTTAATGTACACACTAAGATGCTTAAGTGTGGGGGAGAATGAGCAAGCAATACAAAGATAACGATTCCTTCATTCTATAGCTTGTCAATTTTATCCTGGAGAAGATTTACCAGCCAAAGTCATAGCAACTGCAGAATCTGTACATTCTGAAGATACTGAAAAATATCCATTTTAGTAGGAACAGCACAGGCAAGGATGTGACCATATGGATTTCTGGAAATCATATACAGAAAGAGAGGAGTTTTGGAAATACTAATGACCAGAGTGTCTTGTGAGACATACACGGAATATAGTTTTGACATAATATGAAAATATTTTACCCTAGAATTTGTTACTTTAAATTAGTTTCAGCAAAGAAAAGTCCTCACCTGACAATGAAATTAGTTAGATGACTTAACACATTCTCCAGTGCTGTTTTCTATTACTTCAGCTTATAGAAATAGAATTAGTTGGTCAGGGACATTCAGAGGTCTCCACTCCAACTCTCTGCTCAAATGCGGGATCAGATGGTTCAGGACCACATCCAGTTAGGTCTTGGAACACCTCCAAGGAAAGACATCCCTAATCGATCTGGGCATCTGCTCCAGTGTTCAGCCATCCTTCGTGGTGAATTTTTGCCCTCTATTACATATTCAGTATTGTATATATTCATCTCTCCTGCCTCTTGCCCTGCTGCTGTGCAGCTCTGGGAAGAGCACGGCTCTGTGTTCTCTGCACCCTCCGATCATGGTGTGGCACACAACAGAAAGCTCTGACTCCACCTGCTCTTCTCCATGCTGAACAGACCCAGATCCCTCTGCCTCATGTGCCCCAGCCTCCAAACACTGCAGTGTGATCTTTTCCTAATGAGAAGCCCAGCCCTGGTCACAGTTATCAAATTACTTGAAAATACACATTGGAAAAGAGTGCTGCCTGAAATAAAGCTTTAAATCATGCCCTAAAAGGAAGACAGCATTAGTATCACAGAATATTCTTAAAATCTGTATCTTCTTTCAGATTGTATTTTCAGTTAAATATTTCAATGATTCAAAATTAATCTAAACAAAATTAAATACTGGTTATAATTTTTGAATGAAGTATTATGTGTGGTCATAAAAAATATAATTCCAAACAATGTTATGGATGGTAATACACCAGCAGAATTTTAATAAATCCCAATTAGACATCTTTTAGGCACTAGATAAGCAAGACATCAAGACGACTGTTAGACAGTATGAATGCCAAACAGAATCACTTCAAAGGCCAGTTTCCTGCATCCATAAAATTAAGTTTAAATTATGTGCTGCATGGATCTTTTGTATGTGGTCCTGTTACCATGAACAACCAAATTCCATTACAGATCTATGAGCAATTGTTTTCCATCTTTTCATGAGAGTAAAATAAAATTCTCTTTAGATAGACTTTAATTTTTCTTTTGGTTTTGCAGTATTAACACTGATAGACATTAAAGGTTAGTTGGAAAGGACTGAAAGAGCATTTCTATGAACTTTTATTTCAACTTGGGACATAATCTTTAATCCTGATACATATAAAACTTCCCTTGATGTAATTTGGTACTTTTTTAGGAGCAAAAATTGCAGAATCAGGGATCTTTTAAATTCTTTTTTTTTCCTTTCTGTATCCAATTTCATGACTGTGATATATTGACTTTAAAGCAAATAATGAAAGCAACACATCTGAACTGTCTCTTCCTTGGAAGTCAGCTTACACATTAACAGAAAATAAAATTCTTTAATTACAGATTGCTTACTAC
The DNA here is from genome assembly GCA_013400915.1 of Pardalotus punctatus. NCBI lineage: Eukaryota > Metazoa > Chordata > Aves > Passeriformes > Pardalotidae > Pardalotus > Pardalotus punctatus. The sequence goes on along the minus strand of VZTX01030052.1, from coordinate 115,088 downwards.
CAATTACAAATTACTATAATCTCATTAAAAGAAGAACAAAGTAATGCTCAAGCCTCATTATCTGAAAATTTTGGCATTTGTTTTTAAACTATTTCCTCTCTTCATGGGTCAAACTTAAATGGAAATAACTTCTCTGAACTATCTATGGTTATGAAACTAGACAGAAAAACTGAAAGCATGTGGGACTTGCAAAGCCCTTCAGTTCATTCCTACTCTTCTTTAGGGCTCCCCTCAAGAAAATTGAGACTGGCCTTTGACAACATTATATGAATTTACACCAAGAATTTTCAGCAAGAATTGTCAAATTTTGCAGATTTTAAGATGTCTTTTACCCCAAATGATGCATTTCTCCCATGCACTTGGAACTTTACCAAGATTTAACTTTCACGGTCATTATATTTTCACACTTCAGTTAGGCCAGACAAGGATAAATCAAAAACATTTAGCTCCTTCTGCTTTCAGTGGTGACTGACACTGGATTAAAATGTTTCCTGTTTGCAGGGATTTCAATGTGCAATTCTCAGAGCTACAGAAAATTGTTGTACAATGATGAATGTAACCTACAGCCGATGATGCAGACCTTGGTACAGTAAAACATTCAAATACATGCTAATTTTGACATTCTGCAAGTGTGTCATCAAATGATACCTCACAGACGGATGTTCAATTTTTCAAAATATTTTATGGGTATCCTAATCCTGGAAGCATTTAAATATGCACTCAACAGGACTTCTATTAGTGATTTCAATAGAACCAAGATTTCACCCTCTGATTCACAGCACCTATACTGGATTAATCACAGTAGCTAATTTTAGGCTCCTACACATAACATTGCAAGAACACCACACTCATTAGTATTTATTAATGCAAGCTTTTCTACAGAATTGTTCAAATACTTTTTTTTTAAACAGCAACAGAATGAGGGGGAAAAAAAATCTACTCTTGCTTTCTCAGACTGTTGCTGTTTTAGTTTCCTTCACAGAAACAAACTGTTTCCACCACTACTTTTTTGACTAGACTTCTGCAGGTGTAACAGGACATGATTTAACAAACTTCTATTACAGGAAATGATGAGAAGGATAATTCGCAACATCTCTTGAAGCTTAATTTAAATCTTCTAATCCTTATGTTTTTGAAAACTGGTCTAAACAAAAAGTCATAAGCACACATTACTCTTACTTTCCCCTCACCCAATTTTCTTTTAAAAATTGATGGAGTACCTTGGCTTTCCAGTCAACCAATCTGTTTTCATCAAGCCATGCTGACTATCTCTTCCTCCTTTTTTTACCCCCACAATGAAATTAGTATCTTGTAAAACTGTATTTCCTGATGCACTCAGTTTAGTCAATCTTAAAATGCATGTACTTCTTTTACAAAGGTATTTTCACTCTTTTCAGTGACTGCTGCTCAGTGTATAACTCAAGATTTGCAAAAATTTTATTTTCTGAAATTTAATAAGCTTATGATGTTAGTATTCTTCTAGCCAATTCTATGGAATGCCAGTTTTCAGCTACAGGATCCACATTTTTCTGTTCTCACATTCTCAAGTTTTAGTAGCATGGAAAACTAAAAACTAACTTTTAATTGCTGTGGATCATCTTACCAAGTTTATTTATGCTTGAATCAACTTGTCAGTGGATAACACTACGGAACGTTTTGACTTGCAGAAAATACAGATGATGTACGTATCATTTGAATTACAAATGCTAATAAAAGCTTAGTTTTGACACAGGTGGGCTCTTCTGGGTCCAACATTTGTGGAAATCTCATTTGCTGTATGTGGTGGACTTTCCACTCAAGATGAGACTTTGCTTGCTCCACCTATTCTTTCATGTCCCCTCAAGTGTCTGCAGCTCTCATTCTCCAGCCAATACCATTGAGAAGGCACATTCTTCTCTGCTAACACAACCATCTGCAACATCCTACTGATCCCTTCCTGTACCCTCTACATACGGATGTGGAACTTGAACTGCTACTCTACTCACATGTGCCAAAACCCACATGAACTTTCTATAATCTTCTTCCTGATCCTGTCTCCATACCCAGCTGCAGGCTAAATTAATCTTTACTATTTATGTATGTTTCAGGAAAGAAGTAAGAAGTAAGCAATCCTTTGAAAATCTGTATGAAGACTAAGGATGTTACTTTCATTCATTTACAGCCGAACAACTGAAAAGAAATTCCTAAAATGCACTGTAGTATTCCTCTTTCTTGTATACTCCATGATCTGTATAGTCATACTCTTCTGATTTCACAGTACTGTCATCTACAGAAGTAGATGCAGATGCCTATGGAATAGTCAAAAAATTGTTTTTTTTTTCATAGAAGAGGAATAGGCTAATTTTTTCCTCAGATTAACTGCTTTCTTATTTACAAGGAAACACCATGTTTTATTGCCATGAAAAAAATATCACTTAGATAAAATATCAAACAGAATAGATTTGTAAAAGCGTTGTAAATAATTTCCCTAAAAAATAACATTGGATATATTTATCTTGGATACAGCCAAAAGCTTAAATGGACATTAAATTAACATTCTCTGAAGAGTTACACAAATGTTAAAATTTCTTTCAACTCCTGTGGGAAGCAAGAAAATAAGCACTGTTATTTCTATTTTATGGCTAAAGAAACACAGACAGAAGTTAAGTGACTTGCCCATAGCAAAGCCATGAATCAACGTCAGTGCCAGGACTAAAATTTATGAGTTCCTTTTTCCTACCAAGAATTCTAAGACACACACTGCTCTTTAAAATATATACTACTTAATATTTATTACTACAAAAATATGCAGTGTGCACCTGGAATTGGATTAGTACAAATATGAGTTAAAGGTTTACAGTCCTTTGCTATTAGGTGAGTTGGTAGACGGATAAAAATACTCATTTAGCTATTTCATTAGAGCTTTACAATTACTCATTTTAGGCCAAACTAATACTCTGCTAATCATTTGCCTTACCTTAAAGCTCCGCCCCCTTAGTTGAGTGGCATTCAGTAACAATCACTGGCATTTAAAAATTGCTGCACTGGGTGGTCTTCATTACTAATGCAGATATCCATATACATGTATTTTAAATATAACTCATCCTTAGCTTACTTCTGCTTAGATCAATATTCCTATCTATAAATAATGTTAGGGCATTTTTTGTTTTGTTTTTTTCATGTGACTCTAGTAGTATCTGGAGACCAAAACCGAAAGAAAAGCAGAAATGCCCAGCAGCACTTAACAAATGCACAGCAAGAAAGGAATTGAGGTAGACGAGAGTAAAAAAGTAAAGAGGAAGCAAAGGAAATTGAAGTTGTTCATTCCAGAAGTCTCAAAGATGGTCAGGAATTCAATCCTACTTTTATTGCTGTAAATGTTTGATAGACAGCTTTGGCCCTCACCTGACACGCATGCTTCTCCCCTGAAGGTCCAGGTACCAAATTTCCCTTTCACACCCAGGATGACCCCCCCCACAGGGTAGCATGGAAAAGTTCAAAATGCAGTTCTCATCGTCAAAGCTGTGCCTGGATAACTCTCTAGTGCTGGCCCAAAGTCTATGTTCAGTTCAACATACATATAACAAAAACTAAGCAGCAAAAAGAACTTATTCAACAACCAAAAAAATGAAAATCCAGATAAAAATGAAAAGGAGCCAAGAAAATTCTATCAGCACAGAAAGCTGTAGCATGGATGACTATGTCTAAGATTAAATATACTTCACTGTGTTATGCTCATAATATTTCCCTCAAACACATTCTTCAAACAAATTAACCCCCAACACAGAATTATTTTGCATAGCAACTGGTTCTTAATGGTGTATGAAAATGTAATTTGAAGTTTAAATTAAATCTTGTTAAAATGCTTATCTCAGAGATTTACCCAATCAGCTTGAAGCATCAGTTAATTGATGAAATACTGATAGCAGTGTTGTGTAAGTACAGAACCACCTACCAAAACTAAAGAAAGTATGAGACAGTACAATCTGTGAGCACTACCTATTTCAGTATGAACAATTTGGATATCTGCAGGAACTTCATCTTGCTACAGGGGATATGACATGTGATATGCAATATATTCCTCCAGACAACTAACACAGATCTTCTCAGTACTGAATAGTTGCAAGACTGAACAGAAGGAAAACAGGAGTTGTTAAAGGGATGCTGAAGGAAGAGACAGCAAAAAAATGTGTTCAGTTCAAGTCAAAACATGCAAGAAAGTCACAACAAAGTCTCAAAAAAAGAACACAAACACTGAATCAAAAATTTCTTTCCAACAATTTAAAAACATTGAAAAAATACTTGCGCAGTTTTGCCTGACCATGCTATTTTGGTATATTCCTTCTTAAGTTCTATGCCTTCTTACACACTGCAAACTCTAAGTAGTGACAGCAGCAAAATCTATTTGTACATACAACAATGCAATTCAAAAAAAAGCTGCTGCTAATTTAGCAAAACACAGATTTAAGCTCCTTTTGCATTTGCATCTCTCTCCTCCAGTTCTAAACCTATTCCTCTTCAACCCTGCCAAAAATCAATAAACACCACAACTTTAATGTAAAGAAATAAATATTCAAGAATAAGTACTCTAAGAAATTATTGCCTCATCATCTTTATGTCAATAATGTCATTTAGAGTCTTTGTTTTTACTTGTTTAAAAATAGTCAAAATGTCTAAACCTTAAGTGGCTAGGTGCTAACACAAAACAATAAAATATCCTTGGGGCTTGATATACAAGGTCTGACTAAATACTTACACTGTTCATTTAAGAAGCCCCTATACAAAACACAGATTATGAAGATTGTCCACTCTGGTGTGGGGCTGCTGCTGTGTGACCAAAGCCCTCCAAGCAGAGCCAATGGTAGTGCCCCAGGGAAAAAAGAACTGTCACACTACAGAAAGGTTGTATTTAAATGGAGAAAACATGCCTGTGGTAGAGTTATTTTGAACAGTCTCAAAAGACTGTTCATCACAACTCTCAAGAGTATTGTAACTTAAAAATAAGGTTGTTTTGTTATATATAACCTAATAATAATGTTATTAACTTACATTGGCCAGTAAGGCAGGAGGGAAAGTTCAATGAAACATCATAAGAATGGCTATGTACATTTTAAAAGTCCTCTCAGAGAACTTTACCACTCACACAGTCACAACTTTAAAAAAAAAAACATCATACCTTTATTTTAGCAGAAATTTAATCCTACTTTACAGATGAGTTGGTGAGGAATGTAAAATTACATTAAAAATACTTTACAAAAAAAGAAGTTGCAATTTTAGTATGTATTTATACACATCATAAAAGATCCCCTTCTCTTTGACTTCCCTTTTTCAAACCAACAGCATGCCAATCCTTTACAACACAGGGAAAAAACAACAAAAACAACCCCACCATTAAATATCTGAAACAATAAAGAGTTTTACCATAACTGACATTGACCTTACAGGAACAAGTATCTGTCATGAAGGGCAATGCAAGTGTCCCACAAACATCAACAATTAATTCATTTCACGGCACCTTTGTAAATAGCTCTTAATCTCATTATCAGTTGCTTCAAATTTAATTACTTCATATTTTACATTATTATTTCTGTTATAAGATACAAAGCTATTTGGCAACCTGCCTGCTTTGATCAAAGTATCTGATTTAAGAGGAAAAGAAAATGAAAACTGACCAAGAAATACTTCGGCAACACAAATTCCTGTGTGTACAAACATACCGGATTTCTTAATAGCATTATTTACATTAATGTCTGTTCTTACATAATAGCAAGTATTTGCCTTTACTTTTCCCTTGTAATTTTTTAAGTACCTCTTCTCCTGGTGCCTGAAAATTACTGGCATAAATTAAAACACTATCACATTCAGATTTCTTGCAAGCAGCAAAAAGAGACAGTTTGGGAAATTCCATCACATATGAAGACGTTTCTTGTAGTTTACTATATGTTTACTTTGCAGCTCTATAATCCAGTCATGCTGAATGCAGCATATAAATTATCAAAGAGGAAGACATCTCTGTGGCTCGACCAGGGAACTGAAGAAGTGATGTACAAAACTTTCGTTAGAAAGAGTGTGGTACTGCTGGCCAGTTTCTCAGTCTCATTTAAGAGTTTCCAGCATTCAGGGACAGGTGTATCAGGAATATGACTACTTGGGACAGAAGCACAGACAACATAATGCTAAGAAACACAAAATGTCTCCTAACTTTCGCCAAGGCCAGTCATGCCCCTGAGTATCCAGGATGAAGGATAATTAACTATGTTTCAGACACAACATTCCTCATTCAAATGTGTAATGGTTCACCCGCAGACTGGGCCTCAGGATCTGCAGATCCCAAAGGGGTATTTTGGATTGCTAATCTATTTGCCAAGAATGTGGCATCATTTGTTTAATTTATCCACACAAACCCTAGAGATAATGAATTTTTTTACAAAACTGATAAATAACTTGATATAGGCAAAAATTCTTGCTCCACATGTTAAAAATGGTGCGCCTATATAAGTCTGTGCATATATATATATATATTTAGATATATATGTAAACAGACATGCAAACACACACATACATTCTCCTTCTCCACAAAAAGTCTAGATTACCAACCTTCCCCGAATGAAAAAGGGATTCTCTGATATCAATGCATTCTCAGACTATGGCTGTCTTGCTTAATAAGTTTCTAGACATTTTTACTCAGCTTTCCTAAAATTAAAATCTTAAAAGACATTCAATTACTTAATCAAACAACAGACTTGCTTATTCTTGAAGCTGCATCTGAAGGGGATAAAAGGAACCAGTTTATAAGAGTGAAAACCCCCACTAATATTAACAAAATAAAGTGAATTTTCTCATATGAGAGATCCACTGGTTTCCATAAGATATGAATAGAATATAATTATCCTATACGCATAATTTCTGCAGCACAGATTCCTCACATGGAAGCCAAAGAATTGTCAAATTTTATGCAATTTCCCTTCCAGTTGGAAGAAAATTATAGGAACATTTTTGTAAACAAAATACATTTTTAGTGGTCCCCATATAGTTCTGTGTAACTCAGAGAGGAAAAACTTTTTGATCATGGCCAAAAATTAGGTTCTTCAGATGTTAGTCTCCTTTGAAAAGAAGGTTTCCCTGTGTGTTGTATACATGGATCTTTGCAAATACCACAAACTGGAATGAAAATCTGTTTAGCTAAAACGTTCAGATATAGAGGAGTTGGTGTTAACACCAACAGAAAGCTGCCCACCACATTGTTGGTGGGTCTTTTGAAAGACATTAAAACTCAACAGCAGACATGTCTTTGGAGTAATAAACAAGGGGGAAAAGAAAAAAGAAACCAAACACCATAGAACACAGCCGTCACTAAATTCTAATCCTGTCTTCTGCTCTACAGGCAGTTTTCCAGCCTTTTCAACCAAAGAAATTTTTCAGATATACTCCTCCTTTGAAGTATCTGTATATTTTATGGACAAAATCCAGGGATCCAAGGAGAAGAGAATGAACATGAAACCCACAGAATGGCTATCTAAAAATTTCTGGAAAATGTTCTCCTTAAGCTGTAACATCCAAATAAGAACATTATCTTTTGTGCTACGGCCAATAAGCATGGCAAAATAATGTGGTGTTCCAGAAGCTAACTGGTAGCTTTATTCTTTGAAGAAAGGTGTATTCTGTCTTGTCCAGGAATATAAAAAAATGTCATCCTTTCAGAGACAAGGACATCCTTGCTGACCATCCTACCCCTGCTTTCCCTTTTGCTCTCCTAGACCAATACCACTTCATTTCCGTATTTCCTATGCCCCACTGTCCCACTCCTTCCCCCAGCACAGAGCTTGGCCCTCAGCATATCAACTTTATGGTGATGGACAAGTAAGTTAAGCGCTCTCTGGATGCCTTTCAGTATTTTTTGTGCATCTTCACATCTAACATTCAGAAATTATGTGGAAAGATTATTTAAAAAAAAAAAGAAAAAAGGAAAACCAGAATAAAGAGGAAAATAAAGGGGAAACTAGAGCTGTTTTCTGTGTTTTAGCTGTTTTCTGTGTTTTAGATGTTTTCTGAGTAAAATGAAAGCATATTTCAGTTTTGATTTCAACATCACATTACCAAAGACCAAAATCAAACTGGAACAACCAAAATTAAGGTGTTTACCACTAATTTTTAAGTGACGGCTCTGCCCTTTGCCATGATGGCAAAGCATTCCATCATTCAGCTCCAGGGAATACCTTGCTTTCAATACCACCCTTAGCCCCATAACCCCTAAAAATCAACACAGAAATCAAAATTGAATAACATCATAGATTATTTTTACTTCATAAGATTAGAAATATGAACTTGTATGAAACAAACAAAATTTAATTCCTCCCTGTGAATTTATTTTTACTATGAATACAGATTTGTATATCATGGATATGGTCTTTCTAATGCCATCCTTTAGCTTCCTACAACAAATATAGAGCTATTATTATTTCAAATTTGTTATTATTAATTCAGAATATTAAATTTCATAACTGAAAACAGAAAACATTTATGCTGAAAAAACTGCCTCCACACTAAGACAGCTTTCTGTAGTATTATTTCTCCTATGCATTTTGTTTTGGAACTTGTTATTCTGAAAAGATTTGTCAGCATTAAACTTTAAAAAAGGAGAATTTATTCACTTGTTTCTTAAAAGAATCCCTGGAATTTTTATTTTGAGTCAACAAAATCATTCTTGTTTACCTGTACCCAAAAGCGAATTCAAAAAGACGGGGAAAAAATAAGTCAAATACTGCGAGAATAAAAGTTTAAACACTTAATTTCAGCATATTTTGGTGGAATATAGTTCAGGGCTAGGAAAAGTTAGAGATGTGCAAATGTGTCTGTCCTGTTAAGAAGAAACAGGCAGCCTTAATAATTGCAATATCATAACACTGTCTTATGATGGCAGAGCCCAGAAAACTCTTAAGGTTTGTATCTTTTCACAGATAAGTACAAACTCCTCCGAGCAAATAGCATTAATTATTGTTCCTAATTAAGTCTAGACAAGCTAGCTCTCTTCCCCTGGAATGTTTTTGCCAAGCACTTCATACCCGCAGCCTTCAGCCTGGGTGCCGGGCGCTGGCACTCGCTGAGTCCCCAAGCGCAGCGCCCCAGGCTGGCCGGAGCTTTGTGCTCACTTTGCACCTGCGCAGGGCCCCCTCCTCGAGAGGCTGTGCGGGATCAAGTGCTCCTGCCACCCGGGTCAGTCAGCTGTATCAAAACCACAGCAGACTCCCTCATAACAAAGTCTCCTTTTTGTTGTTAATTAAGACAGTACCAAAAAAATAAAGTTACTTATTCAGTCATGAGGGCTGAATGCTCCCAGTAGGTAGTCTTTTCACAATTCAATTTCCCTGATGGGACTCGAAGAGGAAATGAAACAACAAATTGTGCTCCTGATGATCTAAGCAGAAGCTGCAATTCCACAGGGAGTCCTGCTAGGTTAATTAGTTCATCATGCTAACAGAGTGGCAATCCAGAAACCACTGTCCCACCAACAAAGGTTTGACAAAGTGAAGTTCAAGGCCCAGTTGTAAGGCAGTATCCAATAGATATTTTTGTTAGGTTTGGCAAAAGCACATTTATCGAGTATAAAGCAGGACAGCAGTACTGAAAAGCCCGGGGAATATTGCCTGTCCTACTAGATTCATTCTTTTGAATGCAACAGACGCAGCCCACCTTTGTAAGATCTCTAATGAACACTCCTGAACAAAAGCAGTTCATCTCAACAAAACATTTCCTTCCTAAATTAGTTTTTGAAAAGGTAAGTACCTTTAAGCAAGCCTTTCTCTGAAAAGTCAAAGTGCAGTGCTGCACCTGTTGGATTTTTTTTCATTTAAAGCACTTTGATATTCTGTAAACTCAGTATTATTTCATGTTCTATTCTGAATGCATAGTATTGTTTTACGAATCACTGGCAAAAATAATTAACAGGGCATTTTTCTTACTATATTATCCAATAACATTGTAATGCAATTGACAGCATTTAAACATAATTTTTAAAGCCACACTTCAAGCAAATATATGAACCTGTGCCACATTTTTACCCTTTGTATTTTGAATAAGAACTTGATACTTGAATGGTAATTTTATAAATTGCAAGCACTGTTTCTGATGCCAAAAGAATGTGCTTCAAAAGAAAAGTATTTCTTTTAATGCTCTAACAGACTGTTTAAACCCCTAGCTCTCACCTATAGTCCTGTGAATGTCCCTAAAATATCCAAGCACCCATTTTGTTGCCATAACCTATAGGAGCTGCATCACAGAACTCATTTTTACCAACCTCGCAGCAGGACTCTGGGATTAACAATTCTTCTCAGTTTGGGAACAGAAAGGACTAAAAATTCCAGGCAGCTGTACTCCTTCCATCTGCATATATTGCTGCAATATAGTTGTCTTATTTGAATAGGTCAAACATGAGGCAGCTGAATCTGCAAATTGTCAATCCTGTTATGTATATAAATAATTACTGCATTTTCTGCGGCAAAGACACTCTAGATATTCCAAAGTTTTGCAAAAATAAACTCCAACTTTTCTACTTTTTTCCTTTACTGGTCACAGTTGTAAACAAAGCTGTGTGAAGAAAAGCAGGTTGTTTCTAGTTTACTTTTACTGCTATCAGCTACTGCAATATTGGACCTTGATGCTTTATTTACAGAACTCCCTACTGACAAAAAATAGCACTGCATAATGAGTAGACAAATGCATTTCAAGAGCACATCTTGAAAGCTGTTTTTGTAAAACGCCTTCTGGCTGCAGTATTTGAATGTACTGTATGCTGACAGTCAGTAGGGACAATAACACAGATGTGCTTTGTTTGGGTCCTAATGGATTCAATCCTGAAAAGCATTAAAAAGAAAGAGTGGAGAAAATTTAAGCTTTACCTTTTTATGAAAGTCTGATCATGTACTCTCTTTCTCTCTGGCCACGTGGGTTGAAATAGGGCAGACAATAATACAGTTTATTTATGGGAGAATGCATTGTCATTTCTTTGGAAAAAATATTAAAGATACAATATATATTCACAGAAAACTATTCTTAAATATTTATATTTAATTTTATTGCCTTAAGAATAGGTTAACTTAATTTAAAATCATGCACTGAAACGTTTAGGTCAAGACTTTATACTGTCTATCTAGAAATAACACTTCAATTGTTTGCAAATCCCTAGAGGTTGTAGAATTTTACTTAATTAGCTTTTTTTAATTAAAAAAAAATGTACTTACTTGCAGCATCTTGAAATAATTTGAATGTTTCTACAGAGTAAATATAACTGGAGGCTGAAAAATTCACAGTCAATGATCTATTGTAAAGTCAGTACTAGCAGTTAGAATATTAATGGTAATGCTGTTGCCAGTAAGATCATAATACAGAAGATAACAAAGAAGCACCTTTGAATGTGATTGTCTCATTTTACACTGGAAATCTGCATTTTGATGCAAACACAGACTATCACTACACAGATCTGATCAATTATCCAGGTGTTCTGACATAAAACTGAAACTAGAAAATAAGGTAACTTTACGGGAGCAATTGCTAGCGATCATGTTCTATGAAAACCTGATCTCTGTGAAGACTGGTGTTTTGAATAACTCTTACCTTTCCAGGAGGAAATGATGCTGACTTCAATCCCTTTTAAAATTTTCTGACAGGAGGACTGGTGTGAGAGTGCACATGAGATTGTATATGTAAAGTAAACCTGAGCTGGACTACAAGTTTAGCTCCTAATCTTAGATGATGCCACAATTTCTTCCCATTCCTAGGCACCATGCTCAACTGTCTAAGTTGTGGCTAAGTGTCTGTGTCAGGTGAGATTGTGAATACAGGCATGAAGTGCCTCACATGCATCAATAGAGAGTATGTAAATATAATAAAAACATCATAATCACAATCCTAAAGTCTTCCAGATGCCAGCAAAGAAGCAGAAGTAATGTCACAGAAACTTGTGCGGAAAATATTGCTAATAGCAGGTTATACTGTTAATTTATATCATATGATGGCTTTGTAAATATTTGTATCTAATCCATTTTCACATACTACAGTCGAAAGGACGGAAAGTGGAGTAGTAACCTTAGGTCAATTACATTCATCCCGACAGAACCAGATCTTCTCTTCAAGTTAAAAAAAACAGTACACAAGACCACAAGTTCTCTACTAAGTCTCTTCAGTTTTCTTACAAGGAAGAGGAAAGATTCCAGAAACTAAAAAGGAGCCTGTCCTCACTGTAAGAGCATTCAAGTGACCTTTACAACTGATGATACTTCCATATGACAGCTACCAGGAGCACTAATTACTGCCCTATGGTCTTCACATTTGTGTGCCTATTAACAATTATTACCTCACTGGACTTCAGATGATTGCTTTATTTCTATCCACAATAGATTCTGTACTCTGAAGCTTCATCTGGGAACCACTCAAACAACTGTTTGAAAACGTCTCTCATCAATGTCAGGACACCATTCAATTGCATTTGGCATCATTTTAAATGACAGCTAAACCATGCAAGTGGAAACTTGCTCTAAATAACAAGGTAATCATAAGATATTGGGTACTTAATTAGAAAATGCTCTAGGTCCTAGATTCTCTGCTGTTTAGTAATGACCACAATTTCACCCGATTATGGACTTTAAATTCAGTCTAGCAGACAGAGAAATTCTATAGAAAGAATGCAAACATGAGGAATGCTCTCATCAATGTACTTCTCAGGAAAAAAGTTCTTGTCAAACCATGATGTCTGATGGATTCAACAGATCAGTTAACACAGGCAACATCATTAACAGAAGTGACTTCTGTAAACTCTGTAATGCAGGCAGTGATATTACTTTGACCTGGAGCATAAAAGAAACTTTTCTGTAAATACATTATTTCTAATATCAGTATTTGTAAATACTGTTGGAAAAATGGAAAGGAGAAAACTACATTAAATGAGAAAGCAGGCTCTTTAATGACAGTACTTCAGATGCTTATATTGCATACTCAGCAGATGTTTTGAAAGTTAATTGAACACTGACACTGCAAAAAATTTAAAAGAAGATCCTATATTTAAAATGTGAAGACAGATAACCTATAGGAAGAGAGGTACATTTTTAACAGTAAACAATAAAAGAAAATTGGAAAACCTACTGGGGAAAAGCAGCTTTTAATTATGTCTTTACATGAAAAAAAAAAGCTTATTTTTTAATAAAATTTTCTTTTAACATCCCTTTTGAAAGCATGCTGAGAACCATTTAAGTATTTGAGAATGCCATACTATCCCAATTCTGAAATTTTATGCTCCTTATCTGAAATGTCCAGTAAAATTGCCTTGTATAACTAAATGGCAGCAGACATACAATGAAAAACACAACCAATTTCTTAAAAATTNAAAAAAAAAAAAAAAGAATTATGCCAAAATGTATTACTTGTTATGTTTATAAATTCTGGAGCAATGAAACAAGTGGGATTTCACTCAGTGGTATCAGCTCTTCTCTATTTTCCTGTCTGCCTACATGTCCACATCACACAGTGCTCTAATTGTTCACACAAGTCATTTCATGTGTCAAGAATATTGAGATGGTTCTTGGATGAGTCAATAAATTATACTGATTTACTTTAAGAAAAGACTGAAACACTGATATAAATGACAGCTTGGAATATAGAGATCATTTCACAATATAATATAGAAAATATCTGCCTTTGTTATATGCTTATCACTCTACTTACATTCAACAAAGGAGCCACAATTAAAAATATTTTTTAAATGTATATTGAGATTTTCAATTTTGAACCCAAAGTACCTCCACAAAATTAGGTATGTTATAGTAGAAGTGGAAAAGAAGCAAAACCCAATGTAAACCCCAAATATCATTATACTTTCTGCAACTACCAATGAAGCAGAGTAATAACTTTTTATGATTTGAATGTGAATAATCTGAGTAACTGGATATGCCACAGGCAAAATTCTCAGGTCTTCCTCACACCCACCTCAAACTGGATTTATTCAGTCTACTGCAGTCAATGATAGAAGCCTTGTAATTTGTTGCCATGCAATCTTCAGATAGATTTATGGAATATACCATATCTTATTCCCCATTTCATATGGAATTGGTAAAACCTCCCTTTTCCTTGGTTTTCACATACACACTTGCATTTTCATTTCCCTCAGAATATAATCAATTCTATTAAAAGAATGCAGAAGATTACTACTCTTCAGAGGCACCCACACTGTTTTCAGGAAAGGAACCAGTGCATTTATCCAAAACTTTTTACAAGCTATTTTTAAACATACAGAAGTAAAAGGACAGAAATCTAAGTTTTTTACTTTGATTTTACTTTAAAAGAGTTAGAGTAAAATGCTAGGCACTAAGTAGAATTTTAACAAAGAATTGTCAGACTACTTTTAGAATTCAGAAATGTTTGTGGGTTAAGAATTGCTGAACAGAACACTACACCAGTTCTTTTATTCTGTGCATAAGTATCCCCTGCAGTGCCATAGGAACTTTTTGATGTATTTTTCAAAAGGTTTTCAACTCAACCTACCAGGTGGTTCTAGGAACTCAAATTCTTGTGCTGAAGCCCTGTGCCAGCAGTTATCAAAGAATGTGTGGCATGCATCCTAATACCCTAGCTGTGTGATCAGTCTGTTTCTATATTTGTGTGCGTATGTATGTGTACTCCCATATTCATGGTCCAAATCTCGTGAAATTGAAAATGAAATGGTATAGTGTTTTACTATGGCTATGTACATAGCAGTGTCTCACCAACAGAAGCTTTTCAAGCAGCCATTAACTGAATTCACTAGAATGGTTTGAAAAGCAGGCTTTTCATTTCTAATGGTTTAATAATAATGGGGGTTTTTTCCCAAAAGTTTGGTTTAATGCTAAAACAGATTAATTCTCTCAGGTTTCTACCCCCACACCCTGGGAGACTTGACTAGGTTAAATATTGCCATGGTTTAAGCCCAGCTGGAAGTTAAGCACCACACAGCTGCTCACTCAAAACTCCTCTCCCTGGCCCAGTAGAATGGGGAGGAGAATAAAAGTAAAAACTTGGATGTTAAGATAAGAACAGTTTAATAATTGAAAATAAAGTAAGATACAATAATAATGGTAAACTATAATATTAATGATACTAAAAAGGGAAAAACAAGTGGTGCACGATGAAAATGCTTCCCACCCACTGACCAATGCCAGACCCCCCCTTCCCAAACCCAGATCAGCACCTCTTCCAGGTGATTCCCACCAGTTTACATATATATAAAGTTTATCTTTATATAAATTATTAAAAGGAAAACATCAAGTAGTCTAGCATTCTGTTCTTGAGCTCCTGTAGTTGTCTGAGCTTCCAACAAATGTATCTATACCTATTAAAAATTAGAGCCATGCAATATTAAAGGAAACCTTGGTCTTTATGCTTTATCACTGGATATTGATCATGTTACAGAAAGTAATTATTACAACCTACTTTTAATTGGTTCTATTATCTAGTCAAAGCCTACTGTGAACTATCATACAACAAATATTTAACTCCTTGACTTCAATCTGAACAGGAATGGGGATAAAGGAGAGCACCATGATGCCACATCAAGGGGAGTGCATGTTGTGAAAAGCTTCTTGCTGTTCACTCTCAGCAGGTACCGCAACATGGAACAGAAAAATGAGAAAGTCTAATACAAACCATGACTGAGGCAATTCTTAAGATAGAAACATCTAACTATGGCTAGCAGAAAGTACGCTGCAGGCTTATAGGAAAGTGTAAATAAAAAACTGAAATTTGTGTGCAAAATTGTTTGGACAACTAAGTATCTTAAAGTATAAAAGCACATGAACCTAGCAAAAAAAAAAAAAAAAAATTGCTTTAGTAGGATTTAGTTAAAAATTTCAGTGGTTACATTCCATTTAGAGTGGGATAGAAGCAGTCCATAGCAGTCCACCTTAGTTTGCCCTAGCTTAGCACC
Source organism: Pardalotus punctatus (assembly GCA_013400915.1). Classification (NCBI taxonomy): domain Eukaryota; kingdom Metazoa; phylum Chordata; class Aves; order Passeriformes; family Pardalotidae; genus Pardalotus; species Pardalotus punctatus. The sequence continues at coordinate 99,163 of VZTX01030052.1, read as the reverse complement.
AATCCTGATGAGTGCTTCCACAAGGAATCACCAGCCACTTGAAGGTGATTGTCCTGCTCTACTCTGCATCCTGCTCACCTTAGTGTTGTGTGCAGTTGGCTGCCACAATAAGAGAAGGTTATAAAGCTACTAAAGGAGGGCCATGAGGATGGTGAAGGGCCTTGGGAAGCCACATGAGTACAGCTGAGCTCGCTTGGTCTGTTCAGCCCAGAAGAGACTGAGGGGAGACCTCACTGCAGTTACAACTTGCCAGTGAAGGGAAGAGGAGGGGCAGGCACTGATCTCCTCTCTGGTGACAGTGACAGGATCCAAGGGAATGGCCTGAAGTTGTGTCATGGGAGGTTCAGGTTGAATATTGGGAAAAGGTTCTTCACCCAGAGGGTGGCTGGGCACTGGAATAGCTCCCCAGGGAAGTGGTCACAGCACGAAGCTTGAAAGAGCTCACACAGCATTTGGAAAACGCTCTCAGGCACATCATGCCATTCTTGGAGTGTCCTGTACAGGGCCAGGAGTTGGACTCTGATGGAAAAAATACTTTGCTCTGAGGGCAGTGAGGCACTGAAACTGTTCATCCAGGGAAGCTGTGGGTGACTCATCCCTGGAACTGTTTAAGGCCGGCCTGGATGGAGCTCTCAGTGACCAGGTACTAGTGAAAGGTGCCCCTGCCCACAGCAGGGCGGTTGGAACTAGATGATCTTTAAGGTCTTTTCCAAACCAGGCCATTCTACGGTTCTTTGATCCCTGTGGGTCCCTTCCAACTCAGGGTGTTCTATGATTCTAGGAATGATTTAGTTCAAATTTTACAGCATACTGTGTAATGTGCTCTGAAACCAACCCAAAAAATTCAAATAAATAACACAAAAGGCAGCCCACATGTACATATTTGAAAGACATAAAAAGAGAGGCTAAAAGAGGTGAAAATTATGTATCCCACTTTTCCAAGTACCTATGAATATGCAACACTAATCAACATACAATTCAGAGGCATTTAGAAGTGGTTCAGGATCATCTCCGTAATATTTTTTACCTTGCTCTTTAAGCATTCTGAAGAATGAACCATGCACACATTAAGAATTCTCAGTATAAAAAACAAGTTGTTGAAAAACAATCTTTCAATATTTATGTTTCACTATTATGCCACAAAAGACTGTAAAAATGCACATACATCTCCAGTAAAAAGAGGAGTATGCAAAATAATACTGAATTGTATTAACCCCTTTTCAGAGAGTACAAAAGGCCCTAAGGTACATTTCAATCTTATTTACACAACAGAATATTTAAAAAAAATAAAATAAAAGTCATGCTTATTTGAGCTCCCTTCACTAGATGAATTTCACAGCTATGCAATTTTTTCAACCATCAGTGTTGAGGCTCTATTCTTACCTAGGTCATTGGAAATAGATAGATATGTCATCTGTATGTATAGCTGTGCATATAGACATCCACAAGCAGCATCAGTAACATAAAACTGAGGAAACAGGCATGAGGATGCACGAATATGTCTGTATGTCAACAGAATACTAATAAAGATGGGCAGTGTTACACTGGGATATAATTGTTGGCAGCTTTTATTTAATAACAAACAGAGAGCAAATTTTCATGCCATGCTTAATCCATCTTATGGTGGCCTATTCCCTGCAGTGTCCATCCACAAATGTACGGCCACCTCCCCCTGCGTCAGGAATAACAAATAGGCTGTCAGTCCCATCAGACTGGTAATCCACAGAAAAACTAATCACGTTTTCTTCTGGATTGTCCATGGGTCCAAGCTCAGTGTCTGTACCAGGAACTCTGCCACAGGCTCAAGAAGCAAGCAGAACAGCACCATTTAGAAGCAAAATGCCTTTATTTTGGGTCCATGACCATGGGAAATTATATCCCTAGCAAGTACAAACCAGACCAAATGTGGCCACAGAAATATGTGGTAGTAAATCACATGAACACAGGATCAACGGCAATGATGTGCTAATGCACACTGTGCTCATGGTGTTATCCACTGAAATGCGATTCATAAAACCATGCATTAGAACAACATCATCCACTGTGCTTCAGGACCACACAGACATCCAGCCTTTCCTTTCTGAAATCAAGTGTAAACCTTATTGTTCAGGTAATACTAGCTGGACCTAATTCTCCCATGAGTGCCTAACTTGATCCAGTTTTTACCCTGCTTATGCCTTACTGCCAGAACTTGTAACAGATTTTGGTTTTGTAGCATGAGTACTTACAATGTATGTTGTGAACAGTTAATATCAATAAGCTAGAAAAAAATACCACATTATCTTCACCCCCCAACTGCTTGGATTTAAGCCAGTGTACTCATGGGACAGGCTTTATGGAATAATCAATAAAGAAGTAAAAAATACAGCACAGCATCTTCTCTAAAGGGGAGAACAGAGGGCACACAGCAATTTAAAAACCATGCCAATAAAAAGACAGGAAAAACTAAAGTGGAAAAGGAAACCCAAAACACATCCTCTCAACAGAGCTCCCAGCAGGGTCAAAGACAAATCCACAAAATCTAATTTTTGGTATCCAGATGAGATGCAGTAACAAGGTCTCTCTAAGCACTCAGCGCTCCGCATCAGACAGCTCCGGAACAAACATAGCTGTTCAAAATAATCCATCACAGACACAGGGAACACTAACCAAGTATCCAGGGATCTGCAATATAATCAGCTACTGGTCTCTTCTGCTGCAGGAATAACCAGCCAAGTCCTGTTCCCAGTCTAGGCAGGTTATCCTCTAAGAGCAGACTTATTCCCCTCTTAACAAAGTGCACAGCAACTCTTAAGCCTTCTCTCTTGCACATCATGTTATTCTTATCAGAGTTGTTCCCAGCTCCAACCTCTGCCCACTACCTAGGCACTAACAAAGTGCCACACAAAACCACAGTGCTGCTACTGTCCACCTCTCAGTAATGGAAAGGTCAGGAAATGACTCCTGGAACATCCTCACAAAACACATCTGTGAAATGGCACAGAAGCTTATAAAACTACTCTGATTACAGAAATACAGACGGATGGTTACAGACATCAAAGACTTCTAAATATAGAGAGGAGGATGACACTGAAGAGAAATAGCAGACTTCAAAAATGTCAGATTTGCTAACACATACTGTAGTGACCTTAGTTTGTTTGGTACTTGCAGAGCTGAAAAAAAGGAAGGTCAGAATGAGCTGTCAGAACCTAACAGCACACAGGCACAGGAGTGCTGCATCAGAGCCCTCATCCTTACTCCAATTAAATTGTGACACAGCAACATCGATTTTAATGGGCTCAGGGTGGGATCTCTGTTGGAGTTTCTGTCACCATTGACCCAAATCAGAACTCAGTTGCTTTGCTTGAAGCAAAAAGCTGGTGTCCACTAATCTCTGAAGCCCTTCTCTTCACAGCAATGCACTTTTCAGGAAGATTTTTTGTGTAAATATATTTGGTTTTTTTCCTTCCTATGGTGAAAGAATTTCCAGATAAAAAAATATATTATCAAGATGTACTTTTTTTCAGAAATCTTTAAAAATATCAATAATTTTTCTGTACCATATAATGATAATCTCCTTGTAAATTTTTCAGAAATTTTTAAGTCTTACATATTAAAAATATTCTGCAGGATTTAAACATACATCATTAATTATTAAAGGAGAACCCAATTTTAAAAATAAATACAAAATCAAGACATTGCAGTCTGTGTATATTTCAACATAATTTCTCCAGTTAAGCTTTCAATGCATGTAACACCTACACAAGACGGTTGAGTTAGAAAAGAACACAGTACTTACTTCTCTGTTTTTTTGCCATATGTTTAAAAAATCATTACCAATTTTTGTCATTTAAAGATCTAAACTCCTGAGGAGGTACAATGGAAATATCCAGTACTCACATGTAATCATCACTCAAGTACGGATTTAACAAACTGTATTTCAATGATTTGAGGTCCCAGTACAATGAACAAACAAAATGAAATTATTAACGGAGTTTTTCACAGTTATTTGTTAATTAATCGTTGTATTCAGAGACGAAAACTAGTGCCACAGGACATTACCAGAATACTATATCTGATGCATATGCATAGTTTTTTTTCATGGATTCCTTATGGCAGTGCTACCTTCTCAAATCCTGGTCATGTTTCATATCACTGCACACCAATGCACAACTACAATTGTGCTATTCTTTGTACATACTAAGGGACATAGATAAAGTCTATATAGTAATCTTCTGGTATTTTTTAATATTACAAATTGTAGAAGGAAAAACCCTGCTGTGATCATTGAACCATGTCATGATCCTTCCTAGGAAATCTCTGCAGAGATAAAGATAACACAAACTGACCTTTAGAAATCAGATGAGGGACACAGCTATCATAACAATGGTAGCTGAGTTCAAATGCTCAGTCTACAGAGAACAGGAATATAGCACACTCTAAAAATAATATTTTATTTCTTTGTTTATTTAATCCAAGTGGAAATGTTTTTTTTCAAGCCTCCACTTGAAAGCTGGAGGTAAAAAACAAAGACAAATATGCCCAGTGACTTCACTAGACACTGCATTTTTAAATTTTTTTGAAATGTAAATTAAAATATACTTCCAAGATCTCCATTCAAATCAGGAGATCACTGTTGTACTAGTGTACAACAGGTTTCATCATTGTCAACATCAAATTAGAAGCAATTTGTACTTAAACATTATTATGCTGGAGACCAAACTGGAAGCAGAAGCATGGGATTCTGCCTTCTATGCACTTTTAGAGACTGGATGACACATCAGCATGTGCAGAAGTTCTGCCTGATTGCTATTTAAAGCAAAAAGCATAACGGAAAAAGCAGTAATTTTTTTCTGATTTTCAGAGAGTAAGTGTTCTCCCTGCAAGCTGATACCCTGAAAATGGAACACCCACAGAAAAAAACACATACATTTGGCAATCTGAGTAATTTTTATATGGAATGACCAGGGGTGGGGAATATTAAGCAGCCATATAAGTGCATTTGTAGTACATTCACAGCCAGCCAGAATGAGAATATTGGTAAACATAATTCTTGCAGCTATACTAATTGGTTCTGAGTTGTGCTGAGCATGTGCATGCAATGAATGAAGTCACACAAGTCATGGCATGAGAAAAAAGATGCAAGTAGTAAAATAACTCACTTGGCATAAAATGCCAGAAAAAAATCACTTCCTGTGAATATGCAAAAGTGTCTAATAATTACAATCTTTTTTTTGTTATTATGTGTTACCATACATTAGAAATGCTTTATCTTGTCTTAACTATGATTATACTGACTGTCTCTGATTTAAATTCAAAAGCTACACAAAAATCTTAACCTTCTATCTTTATTAGTTTGAAAATTTAGCTTATAGCAATGAAAGATTTTTTTATATATGTCCATCAGCATATTTATAGGTGCCTAAACATAAGCAGCTTGGCGGCTTTTTTTCATAGTACCATCAAATTCTTCTGTCAGCAGTAAGTATTCAGTGCTTAAATAAAAAAACTAAAATATACCTGAATATGGAGTTGGAAACAACAGTCATGTTGAAAAATTTCATTATTCTATTTAGAAGCATGGATTTGAATCACGTTTCAAATTTGCCAACTGAAATGCTCTATAGACCATGAGGAAAACACTGCTGGTTGACAGAAATGACTGTACATAAAAGAGCTCCTTTTAGAGACCAAAAGGAGGTTGCTTTCTTGAATAAAAAAATATAATTTTCCCCGAGAAGAGAAGTTACTACAAGTTTTAAGAACCTTCATCAAGGAGAGGTGTATCTGTTTCTAAAGCACATGCGAATGCTTACAGGAGAAAAGATTAAAAAACCCATCTAAAATTATACATTTGTAAGGTCTTTTGGTTAACATTTCTATTTTCCTTCTGTCGTCTTTCCTGCAATAACGACACCATGGGTTTTGGAAGAAGTCAAAGTGACTTACAGAAAAACTGTATAAAAAATGCTATACTTCTTTTTTTCGCTTCTTTGTCAGATCTCCCTTGCACACCCATAAAGGAGTTTACAGGTATCTCCCAATGCTCCACAGCATTTATGAATACATAAACAATGTATTTAATATCTGAGAAGAGCAAAAACATAGCATAAAGCAGGGGAAAAATGCATCTCATGTTACTGTGATGCTGAAGAGGCCTCTTGGTTATCTGAGGCACTTTGCACTTTATTAAATTCGAGGATGTTTTGTCAATAGAATTTGCAGATAACATAAAGGCAGTAGGTGCCTGGTGAAAGGATTTATCTTTAAAATAATTTAACTAATATTGCTTTGTGAATATTGCAAATAATGAATTTTCACTGGTGAAAATGTGTTGGGTTTTTCTTTCCTCAGGTCAGGCAAGAAACTCAAATCCTATAGGAAGACTTACCTTCACCTCATAGATTTTGTTGGAGCTATGTCAATTCATACAGTCTAATGATCTTGGGGTTTTGGTTTTTGGGTTTTTTTTCCTTCCTATGGTTAAAGAATTTCCAGATAAAAAAAATTTGCTTTTAGCTTCAAATTATATTTTTGGGGTCGAGCTTATCTTCTGCCAAACCTTTCATCACATTGTTATAATGTTTTGTAAGGCTGCCAGATCCACACAGAAATGAAGATCAGACAAGCCTCAGACAATTAAGCATTCTTTGAAATACCATTAAATAAATTAACTTAAATTGACTTTGAGGTAACTATAGGACAAAGATCCACAAATTAATAGCAGGAAAGGTTCAGGTATCAGGCTTTTTCTATTTCTCCTGTTCACTCTTCATCAGAACGAAAGAAGTTAATAAGTAGTTTAAATGCCTTTATTAAAAAAAGCCCAAGTCTTCCATGTTTTTTTCTATGATCCTTAAAGGCAGCCTCACACAATATAAAGCCAAAAGGACCACTCTTCTCATCTCACACTCCTTTCCAACACAATCCTCTGGATTTGTTTGCAAACTGCATAATGCCAAGGAGAAGTGTCACTTATAATCCTGATTTTCAGTTAAAATCCATTTATCTTTTTAAAAATTAGATTGCTTACTACAACTTCCAAGTGTTTCTTGATGTATCCTACAGTCACAAAGCTCCTCAGCAAAGTCCTAAAAATCTTAGATGCAAGAAATCTGTATATGCAGATTAAAAATACCCATTTTTAGCAGCTTACCATGATCCTTAGTTATCAATGAAATGGAAAGCAGGTTGTGATCATTATTGATTTTTTTATGTTAAATGAAGAGTGTCAGGCCATTCTCAGTTGGGATTTGGTAAGTAGCATTAGCCATTGACCAATGTCTAATATGGTATGTAGCCATTTACAGCATCGATTCTTACACTTTTGAGATTATTTGCTTCTGAACTGCCATCACTAGTAAACATACAATGTCATTTTAGATTCAGAAGGCCATTTGCTCTCTCTTTTGTTGAATCTATTCTGGGCCTCTATGAATCATGAGCATTGAGTTTTGCTAGGACAGAAAGCTCATTTACAAAGGTGCTGTTACACAAGGAAAGTTGATCTCTCTCTGTTTTCTTCCAAAACCAGTTTTCAAATCCAGAAACAGCCAAAACCTCTTGCAGAGCAATCTCCCACGAAAGAACCTCCTGGCCACATTACAGTGTTAAGAGTAAAAGGATGAAATTAATGTATCTAGTCTCTGCAAGCTCTTTATCACCAGCATCGACCTACTCACTGCAGAGCAGGTCAATGATGTCTAGGCGAAGACATAACAAAAAGTAAGTAATCATTCCCAAACATTCATCACTCTCCTGAATTGCTGGAAAAGGGGTTTGGTAGTTAACAGGTATGAACCCCTTAACAAAAAAAAAAAAAAAAAAAAAAAAAATTTTTTAAAAATGAAAAAAAAAAAAAAAAAAAAAAAAAGATGTTTTGAAAATGTCAGTAAGAAAAGTCAACATACAATAGCCATGAAATGGAACACAAACAACACCAGGGTTAAAGAAAACTGGATTTTGTTAGCACAATGTACAGAGCAGAGAACTAAGAGCTGATTAAGTAAATTAATCACTTATGCAACCAAGTGGAACTTTAACTATGGAGCAATAAAAACACCTCATATAAAGGGCAAAGGCATTCAGGATATCCACTAATTCAAAAGACTGTTAATCTTCAAACTTGATAGTTAGAATGAACCTCCTCTCTTTAAACCCTGGGGGTTAGATATAGCTCATATGAACTGCTGAAATGAGAAAATGCAAGGCATGTATTAAATATCCCAGAGGCAGCAGCGCTTAGTCCTCCAACAGCCATTCAGACCAGTTCTTTATACCTGAATGCTCCAGTGAACTCTTTGTGTTTGCTACACTAGATGGTATTTTTACCATGACATCAACAGCTATATATCATCCCTCTTTTTCTCGTCTTAGGTGGACTCTAATTTTCTGCACTCTATACAGATTCAGCTGTAAACCTTTTTTTTCTAAAACCGCTTTCATTCTCTTCAGGAAGCAAAACAAGGAAGTTGGAAGAGCATGTACTTTTTATAAATTCCAAGGAAAAAGTGTTTTTTAAAAATCAAGTTTATATTAAAACTAAGAAAAACTGAAGAGTTGCACTTTAGAGCAGAAAAAAAAAAAACCAAGCTAACCACAAATATGTATAGAAGGAAATAGCACATCTGAGTTCAAAATAATATTTAGTTATGAAAACAAGGGAGCAGCAAAGGTAGCTCACTGAGCTTCCAGTGAATGTTATGTGCACTTCTACAGGATAACTAATCTATGCTTCTTTTATAGTCAGAGAGCAACAAAAATTTATGGGATGCAAATGATCAAAGCAATTTCAGATTTTATCAGCATCAGAGAAATTATACCCATTATTCATGTATACCTTTGACTCCTTTTTCTCCCAATTGATTTAAAGGGCGCTTAGATGAATAGCTCTAATTCTGATGTCGTTGTTGCAGAGAACAGCTCTGGTCCTCAGCCTTCATGGGGGCTTGCCTTTCCAGTCCAGCAATTAAATTCAGTTACAATGTACAACAGCACTTAGTTATGGACATTTTTATTTGATTTCAATAGGACTTTGACATCTATGGTCTTAGTGCAATCACACTTCAGGACCACTAACTTTATCAGTTCCCAGATCCATTGAGGACTCTGCATATACAGAAATAGAATAATATTCAACTACAGAAAAGTGTTAAGAACAAAAAAATATTAACCACAACCTTTATATCAGGTGTTACCTACCACTTGTAGAGACCAAAGAGAAGTTTTATATCTGCTTTTAAGGGTAGATGAAAGGATATACATACAGACGGCAATAATGACCACAGGTTCTTGTTTATAACATGAAGATACTGAAATTCTTTAAATATTAAAATTCTCCTTGCACTAATTCTACTGAAATCTAATGTTTAACACATTTAGGTTTATGGATATTTATTGCTATAATTTATAATTAGTAAATAAATTTAAGTCTTAATGCAACCAGTTTCACAACTGTTTTAGCAGCAGTCAAACTGAGAAAAAAAGAATTTCTAGTCACTGGATATACATAGATGAATATCTCTATGGTTTAATAAAACAAAAAAAAAAAAAAACACCCTTCAACAAAATTTTCAGCAAAATAGGCTGTGGTTATACATATAAATGAAAACTGATTTTTCAGTTTTAACATTAGCTGAAGATGCCATTTTAAAAATGTCATTTACCACCCAAATAAGAATTAGTATGGAGTCCAAAGATTATCATTGGCTTTTTTGAAATCTTTCACTATGATCTGCAAATGCAAAAAGAGATCTGAAAGAAAACCAAATTGAATAGTGATGGACAAAACAGAACCAAACGGCCAATTGCAACATCCTGTGCTGAAGCCAAACCCTTCCCTTCAACAATCTACTTGCCATCACTCATGGACAGAAAACAGAGCGATGAAGAGAGATTTGTGAAATACACCAACTTGAGCTGCAGCTGCCACAACATCCCATATCTAATCTGATGCAAACATTAATCAAAAGGGGGCTTATAAGAAAGATGGAGAGAAACTTTTTACCAACGCTTGTAGTGACAGGATAAGAAGTAATGGCTTCAAACAGAAAGAGGGTAGATTTAGATTGGAGATCGGGATGAAATTTGTTCTTAATGAGGGTTGTGAGACAGTGCAAGAAGTTGCCTGGAGAAATTGGGGATACTCCATCCCTGCAAGTGTTCAAGGCCAGGTTGTAAGGAGCTTTGAGCAACTTGGTCTAGTGGAAAGTGTCCTTGCCCATGGCAGGGGTGTTGGAACTAGATAATCTTAAGAGGTCCCTTTCAGCCAAAACCATTCTACGATTCTACAGCACTACAGAAAATGTGATCCTTCAGGAAACAATAATTGATGGGAGCAAAAACTGCAAAAGCACCCATAAGGTAAATCTGAATTTAAAAAGCCTTATTGTAAACTAAACCTAGCTTAATTCAAAAATAATATTTGAGTGGTTATTACGGGTAAATTAGGTTTTAAGTGAAATCTCCATGAAGTTTCATAGCATACCAATAATGCCCTTCAAAGTTCTTTTTTTCCATGTGATAAGATTATAAATCCTTTTCTTTTTAAGCCTGGTAATAACGACATTTTGAAAATAATGTTATTCTTAAATTCAGGAAAAATATAAAAATACTCTCTCTCAACTCACAATTTATTTTTTCCTACCTTTGACTCTTCCTCACCTCACCCTTTCCGTGTTTGTGACACAGTAACACTACCTGACTCCTTGAGCTTCTTTCTTTCATTTGAAAGTTATGCCCAGGGTACAGAAATACCCTGCAAAAAAGTAGAGCAAAAGACATTCATGCAGTTGACTTAGTGTTCCTCACATAAATATTAAATGCACACAACTCCTCCTCCTTTTTATTTCCTCAAGAGAAAGGTTTCTGTTTCAGACTACCAAAAATCTTTTCAACTATTTTTATTTACATACCCTTAACTTTTCAATAAAGATGTGATCCTATATGAATTATTTCATAGGGCATTTAAACATACTGGAAGTAGACCAAGTTCTTTCTCTTCTTGGGTGATTTCGTAGTAGACTGCCTTTTCCATGGACACATTGGGAGATGAGAAAGCGACTTCCTCACTGTGTTGGGCAGGAGACCCTACAACCCATCCTGCAGAGTGCCAAGGAAAGCCTTTTCCCACACTGACTTGGAGCTCACACAGGCAGGAAACAAACTGCCACGATGTACCAGGAATCCTTTGAGTGCAAACTGTCCAGTCCAACAGCATTCACCAACAGCCAGCTTTTTCTACCCAAAATCATCCGAAAACACAAGTGTTGTGGTTTAACCCCAGCTGGCAAGTACAGACCACACAGCTGCTTCTTCACTGCCCCTCAGCCCTCGCCCATGGGAGACCTGGAAAGGAAAACTCCTGGGTCGAGATGAGAACAGCTTAATAACTGAAACAAAGTAAATGATACTAATGACAATAATAGCAATCATAATAAATGTAATGGAAAGTAGAGAGAGAGAGAGAGAGAGAGAGAGAGAGGAATAAAACTGAAGCAAAATAACTGCCACACACTACTATTTCTCATTGCCCACTGACTGATGCCCAGCCTGTCCCTAAGCAGTGATTGGCTGCCTTCTGGGTAACTCCCCCAGTTTTTATTCTGGGTATGACATTCTATGGAATGGAATACGCCTTTGGTGAGTTATGGAGGCCGAGAAGCTTCACATTACAGCCTTGGCAACATAAAAGCAAAAGAATCCAGGTCAGTAAAACAACACAGTTTAACCTGATTTTTAAAACACCCTGCATCTTTTGTATGCCATTGAATGAGTTTTTTCACAAAAATCACTGTTTTCCACCATACAACAGCCATTTTTGTAGGGCTGACCTTGCCACCCAGAAAGAATAGAGGTTTTTTTATTTAATTTATTTAATATTTATTAACTCACAACAGCTTTCCCAAATAACTCTGATAGGAATACTTGCATGCTGTATTACTAAGTCACATAAACTAAAAAAAGGCCCAGTGGAAAACAGGTGGCGCCAGCTTTACTCATCACTCTGGGACACAACTAAAACTCAAGAGAAAAACAGAACAAAATTAAGAAAAGCAGATACAAATTCTTTCAAGTTTATTTTCTTTGCTTGTGTAAAATCTAAAGCAATGATGATAGATATATGACTCCAATTCTTTCCTCGTTTTCTGTGTACAAACTGGTAGATTAAATATTTCTTCCATTTTTTAAACCTACAGAGTATGCTATACACTATGCAAGTGTTTTATATTATTAAAAAATTACCACACATATTGGATTCTGTTTTATAGCCTCATGGTTGTTTAGTCTGTACAGCTAATAGTTCTCTAATGTTTCTCTCTCACTTAATAAAAAACTTAATCCCAAAGACTTCCTTTTATTTTTAAGCAGGACATTTCAAAATTGTATATGACATCTGAGCAAGAGCTATGCACAGTTTCACTTCATTTTACTGTTCATATTAACTGTTTTTCTACTTGTTTTACATTCATACGCATTTAAGCACATTTTTCCCAACAAGTGTGCAGTACTTGCAATACTCTCCATCAGAAAGCTTCCTCACTGTACCAAAGCTGACAATAAAAACAGAAGTACGACATTAAAAAATACAAATAGGCTCCAGCTAATGGATGCCAAATCCAAGAACAAAATCTGTGGCTCAGTTTTCATTCACTGCTATTTGGAATCTATATTAATGCAGATTTTTTCCTCCTTACATCTTTTGATTACTGAGAATTTTTGCTTCCCACTGTTTCAGACAATGGAGGCTTAGAGAGCAGAAACAGTTTCAAGGGGTGGTGCACATTTAACTACCACTTTTCAGCCCTAAAAGCACACACTAGCTTTTCTCTTCATTTGAACAAAAAGACAAGGAGGTTAATTGAAAACTCTTATCTTGGCCCATTTCTACTGCTTTATCTCAGTTAAGTACAAAATACAGTTTAATGCAGGAATCACTTCATAAAATTCTGGTCTCTAAATACAGTTATACTTAATGACAATTCTTTGATCTGGCCTTCGACATCTATTACTCCAGTTAAAAATGAACCTTTTAATTTGGCACACAAAGAATCTTTTAACTGCAGTTGTATTTTAAAAACAGCATTAATGCAACTTCATTCGTAACTATGCAGTTATTACCACCTTCCTTTAAACTCCTCTTCTCCCATAACCATTCAGAATCTATATGCTTTTGGGTGCAGAGTGACTCATTTTTCTTTCAAATTCATGAGTAGTCTGTGATTTACAAGATTTTATTTCTGAAATTAAATCCCTACTTTTTTTGTTATAGTTCGATACTTTTATGCCATTTTTTTCCCCCATAGTTTTCCTGCTAATCCGATTCTATCTTGCAAGGATGTGAGAAAAATCTATTTAGAATTCAAACTAGTAGTGCAGGTCAAGTCCACTAATAAATTCGATAGCAAGGAACAGCAGAGGTAAATTCTCCTTCCCTTGACAACATCAAGTATTTTCAAGGATATGTATGTATAGGAAGAAAAAAAAATGCAGTAACTGCAATCCCCTATTTTCAGTGAATAAAATATTCCAGGTTTTCCTTTCTAATGGGCAAAAAAATAATTTGGGTTTTTTTGTAATTGGAAGTTAAATCACTGATTACTCATTTACAAAAGTATATTGAATTTGTTTTGTGCCATTTTTTCTGCTACATAAGAAAATTATTAAATTTTTTGTTCAAAATATTGCTGTATTCATTCTTGACAAATTTTACTTTTTGTTGTTTTTCTGTGTGATTCTTTGGAGTGCTTAGGTAATCCTGTTGGAATGAATAAGACCTTGTGAAACATCAATGCAACAGGACATTTACTAAAATGTTAGACTCCTACTGACCCTGATGCTTGTTCCAGTCCTTGCTGAGGTTCAGGACTTAAACCTGCTCGTATCTACTTGTGCTTCTCCAGCCTAAGAGCATTCCATACATACTCCTGCTGGACTCTGAGCTAGTCTGTGGATGCCATAAAGCTCATACCACATGAGAATTTTCCAAGTGTTAATAAAGTGTCATTGAAGCCTCTGTGCACATTGCTAAAACTTTCCTTGATAGATGATCGGAAACAAACTTGTATAAATATATACAATACTACTCAGAGGTTGTATTTAACAATAAAAGTAAATTCATCTAGGGACTATATGTCATTTAAGACCTAATGCCAGAGAGCTAAAGAACCTTTATGACAGGAAATTATTAAGGAAACTCAGGAACACACATATATAATCATATATTATACTACACATTACCATGAGAATTCTAGAAGTTTTTAAAATAAAAGACCTAAGGTGTATGAGATCATAGCTGAAAACAACCACCCAATGCCAAGATATTTTTAGGGTAATGACTAAGTTGTGACTGAAAAAAGAGCACCTTAAAATACTGCATTATCTTGCAAACAGGACTTGATTGGCACAAATGCACTTGATTTGCCACAAATCAGGGCAAAAAGGAAGATTCTCCTGAATTTTTACAGAGCTGTGCTGCTTTTATTCTCGTGTGTTTACATGTATGCATACAAAGCAATGAAGAGAAATAACATTCAGTGTTCAAAGTGTGAGTCTGGGCACTTGAAACTACAATTTCCTTTTGAGAAATCACAATAGGTGACTCAACTTCCAATACAAAATGGTTCTTCTTCCCCCAGCACGCATGGGGTTTGCTATATTACCTCCTTTTTCTAATCCCTAGTTCATTAATATCCTTTCTCTTATCCATACTGTCATTCTTTGTGAAGGACAGTATGTCATTCTCATACTCTCTCATACTCTTTCATTGCATTCGCCTACACTCCAATACATAAATGCCCTTGTCACCTTTCCTCCTGTACCGTTCCTCTCAGGCGTATCCTAGTGCATCACCTCACCCCTCTCACAGATGCACAAGGAATGTTCTCTTTTCACCTGGGGCATCACTAAACTCTGAGGTGAAGCCCTCAACACTGAGCATCTTAGTCTGAGCTACTTAAACTATCAAGTTCTCCCAGATATTCTTTTAGTAATTAGTAATAATAAAGATGGATCCTGACAATTAGCTCAAGAATGATAAACTACAAGATGAGTGAGACTGATTAAAGATCTTGGGATCTTCTCCACCTCTTTGAGTTCTTGCTTGCTCACTCAAGAGTGAATTTTTCTACGTAAAAATACTTCATGTATGTATATAGTCCACAATACTTTCAATGCCTCTGGAGGAGAGATACGCCATTTTGACATGGAGTATCACTTTAGCTGGGTTTATACAGAAGTCCAAATAGGAATAGTTTCCTGTACTGTATTTATTTACCAGAAAGTAAGGTGGTTTTCTGAATAATCAGGTGTATAGCTCAACTCTTCTCACACACTACTTTTGCTGAGGGAAAAAACCCCTCAACAAACCCTAAGAAAAGCTAAAAAGCAAAACAAACATTAAGACAGAAAAAGTTACTGAAAAAAAATTAATCTGTATTCTTACACTGAGCTTTCCAAATACTCTTACACAACATGGTATTAAGAAAACAAATGTTTGTAAAAAACTTCATTTTAACAAAAGTAACATTAATACAAGATAAATCTACTGAATACTCTTCAACCCCCCACAAAAAAACCTAACACTAAACTGTTTTCCAAAACAATAAACTATCTCCTTTATTATCTTTTGCTAGAGATGTTTGCTATTTCTGATTTACCAAAAATCTCTGAATTCCTTCAAATCTGAAGGTATATCTAGCTATGTCTTGAGATCCAGAATTATTCAACAGCTTCCTAGCTGAAACACATAATCCTCTGCATCAATTATTTCCCCTTTCTTAGTTTCATCATTTCTGTGTGGATTTACATTACAGCATTATCTCCCTTAACTAGTGTGAACAGTACACTGCTCCTTAACCATCTTTCAAAATTTCTTGCCCATTTTCCACTTACTTTTCAAGGTCCAACCTCTGTACCTTTGTTGAACAACTAATCCTATTGGACTGATAGAATATACTACAGTTTTTGTACTGTACTATAGTCACTGCAGGTCTCTGCACAGCCTCCAAAGCAGCCACAGAAGCAGTAAATAGAGCTTCCATGAGGTGCCTGTAGCTCTGCTTCCCACTCCCAATAAGCCCTGTCCGGTCTTCATTTCATGTGTAGATTTCTTCTTTCCCATCAAGAGTAAGTCCCTAATTCCCAGTATGGAGTGGATTTCCATCCATTTAGCTGAGCTGCTCCACAATGGTTCATAGGCTAGAACTACTGTTGAGTATTTTCTGTATTAAACTGCATTTAGCATCTGTGGGTTCTAGTAGCAGTAGTCATAGAATCCTTCCAAGTTTGCTCACAGTGTCACTACTTGCCAACACTGAAACGGTCGTCCAACTAAAGCAGGAAAAAATATTAAGAAGCTAATTTAGATACAGAAGTAAACATGCCTATGTCTTATACAGAACAAACAGAGAGAAACAGGCAATCTTTTAAGACTCTAACAGGCACCACTTGAGAACAAAGAGGTCTCAGATTTTATAGTGTTACTCTTTCCAGTTCAGCACAACCTTCTATATTGACAAATAGTCTGCTATGCTAGACTAAGTTATCAGTTTCACAATGCCTGAAAGAACAGTTAAAAGACTTGAGTAAAGATATTTTAAGTGTAGTTTTATTTATAGGAAAACAAAATACCATGGCACTACTACAGTTATAGACTGAAAATACTAAAATCTACACTCAGAGTTAGCAGAATTACAATAGGAAAAAAAATAGTTAAGACAACCCCAAAAAAACAGAGAATGCCATTTTATCCATATACATTTACAGAAATTGCTGGTTATTCCAGTAACCTGGAGCTATGCTCTGGGCAATATCGCAGGCAGTAGATAACAAAATCACTTTGGGATTACTACTAATACAAAAGATGTTCTTATAAGACAGGCTTTTGATTTAAGAACTTAGAAGTATTTGATATAACAGTCATGGATCTCATTCTGTAACAAGACTAAATCTGCTCTTCTTATGAACCCCCACATATCTTATTAAACTGCATCAATGAGGAATTGCCAGACAGTTTCCAGCACACTGACAGAGGGACAGGTAGCTGTGATGTATCTTTTTTTAAAATTATTCTAACATTTTTTAAAAACATTTTTTTCTGTTATTTAGTTATTGGCTTAAATATGATTAGACTTTCCATACGACTATGTAAACTTGGGGGTTAACAACCTGAACACACAACCATTATTCTATCAAGTAAGATGGAAAGAAACAACACATGCCAAATCTAGCTATCTCTTTCATTTCACACAGCGCTTATAACCAGACTAGGAAGTCTCAGAGCCACTCTGCTCTCCTTCACGTACTGGAGAACTCTTACTGTTTCAGTCCAGCTTGCTATCTTAAGTTTACAACTGGCATAAAACCTTTTGGGAGAAGACATGATCGCTTTGGTTCTGTGAAGTAATTAAAAAATTTGGGTGCAGCTGAAAAGAGGCAGTACATGTAATTTATCCTTTAGTGTCAATCCTTCAAGCATTCACTCTTTTTTTTAGTAACTTCAGAGCTCAATGAAAAGCATCATGTAATGTTTGTAAAATACTAAGATAAAGGATGTATAACAAATATTATTTGTCAGTTACACCAGTAAAAGTTTAGCCTTAAGAGGAATGGGGAAGGCTGGATGTCAGAAAAAAAAGAAAGGCACAGGGCAAACACATTTCAAAGAAACCAAAATACCTGGGGTCTTTGCCAGCATGACATTGTTCATGAAACCTCATGGAGCCAAGTCAGCAGAGACATCCCAATACACATCCCAATAATACTTAAATTATTATCTCAAAATAGTGGCAGAGAACTGAAAACTATCAGAATAGAAAGCAGATTAAATTATCATGTAGCAACCTTTTTTTTTTTTTTTTGCCGTAGATCTTTGCTCCTTGGAGAACAGTGATGGCAATACTCAATTCCCCAGCAAGAAAACACAATACCAGCCAATGTTTCACCTAATATTACAGCAGACTGTTTGTATTCTTTGTATTAAGGAAGTATCTACTACCAAGAAGGCATCCATGCCTCAGCATTTCTCATATACGTAAATAACATAGTTTATAAACCAGCAGAAAAGATTTAGCATACTAGCTGCTCAAAAGAAAAAGTGGTTTAACGTAACAGACAAAGAAGCAAGGTGGTTTAGGTCACTTATTTGTGGATCAAATTAAATGGTATAAATAAGCATGGGATTGGATTTGTCCTGTTCACCAGCTTGCTCAAGCTAGTAATGACCAATTCACTCTGAAATGCTGTGTCAAGTATAATTGATTTCTGCAATGTGTGAAAAGGAAACAGCATGATAAAAGGAAGTGCATGTTAGGGAAAACCCAGGTATATAGAGTATCAGGTTTGTTAAGAATTGATCACATGGCATGAGATGAACTAGCACAGCATAATTTAATGTTTTTCTCAATGGTTTAACCTAAAGAGGAACCTAACTACTAGATTCCTTATTCCAGGATTTTTTAAACCATCCGGTAAACTGCTTTTTTGGACATCTGATGACATTACCTCTTGGCTGATGCAGTGTTTATTTTTTAGCCACAGTCGTGCACACTACAATATGCATCTACGCTGCTGCATTTAAGAGGTCATTGGTTTATCATCAAAAAGGTCACAAAAAGCAACCACATTGACTGTGATCCTCCTCTGAATCCCTAAGCACTCAACTGCTATGACTTGGGAGGTAAAGGAAAATGATTGGAAGGTTTTACTCAGTAGAGGGTTTCCAAGCAACCTTGCACAGTTGAGCAACCTCAAGCAATGGGAACAATGGCTATCTTTGGCAAGGATCCATTAAAGGCAAGCCTGCAGCAACACCATTGTATTCCCACCACCACTGGCTATAAATACAGGCTACATTAAATAGGATAAGAAATAAAATGAAAACAAACCTGGAAAGGGGGTGAGCAGAGGGCTGCACAGACTGACTAATTTTTTGGCATCGCTTTAACTCCAATTCTTGCAGAATATAGTAAAAGGATTAAAAACCTTTGCTTAAAGCACTAAACTTTGTACTGTGATATTTCTAATACATTTGGCATTCTGGGCTAGGCACAGTCCTGACATACAGCAAAGATAACAAGGTGTTGTACGATTGCTAGTCACTCACAACTTGTAACCAGTTCAACCCCTTAAAGCTATAATTTAGATCCTTGCTGGGATAGTTTAAGGGAGGTCAAGCTCGGTCTTTTTCACGTTCTTATCTCATGCTTACAGAGGATTTTCTCAAAATCTAAGAATTCCAGCCCACACATCTGAGTGAATTGGTGCTGGTTCTGAAGAGACACAACTTGGATGCCAGACAGCTACTCAGTGGTTTTACACTGCAAATTGCAAGACAGGTAGAAAAAATAAGAATATGGTGAAATATTTTTATTATTATTATTTCTTACAGCCACATTTTTAATGAAACTGCTAAAAAACATTTCCTTTTGAACACAGCATCCAAATTATTCATGTTGTATAGGGCGACCAGAAATGAAATAGTACAATTTTCTGCCATTAGCATTTATGATCCATTTGCATAAGCCTTAAATACTGTCTCTTAAAAAAAATTTTTTTTTTAAAAAAAAGCCTGATGTTTTAATTAAAATGTTTGTAAAGGAAATTCAGTATGTACAGAAATCATTTAGAAGATTTCATTAAATAAATTAATCTGACTGGACTTCGTTTGAACTCTCACGGCTTGTGTGCAACTGATTTTCCTTTCAGCAAATAAGCAACCATAATAAAGGCTTTTTTGAGCTTTGCAGAAATACACAACCTTGTAATATCAAACAAATAACTGAAAATTCACAATACATTTGGTACTGCCATGAGTTATATATTTGGCACTGAACACCCCTTATATCCTAGAATGTCAACAGAATAACGTTTCCAAGAATAAATCATCATGTCTTATTTTCAGCAGATATTTTTGTGATACCTCTAACTGCAGCACTAAAATACTTTGGAGAAAAAAAACAACATTGTGAAGGTAGAGACTGTAAAACTAAAGATATCACAGATTCACCATTGAAAATAAAATACTGGACAGATAGACTTGGAAAAGGAACAAATTACTCATCTACTGTGCAGTAAAAATAATCTACAGATAAGTAGGCAACTTTACAAGCCATGCTCAAAGCATTTTTCTTGTACCAGGTGAGGTGTTGAGCAGCACAATTTACCATTCATTCAGCCAAAACAGATAAATTAAGACATGTGTAATGCTGAATACTTACACCTGTTGCCATACCATCTTTTGAAAGTTCAGTATTCTGCTTTTAAAAATTCAGGATGGGGAAAAAAAAAAATCAAGTAATTTTAGCAGCTGTTTACTTATTTTAATAACATCAAAATAATAATACATCAAATATATCTTACATATTTAGAATTATATTAATAAAGACCATAATTTCTGATTAAGTTTTCCATTATGCAAACGAGTTCTCCTTGCATAACAATATAATTGTAATATAGTGAAGTTTTTCCATTATTCCAAATAAAGGTAGACTATATCTTTTTCTACCTTTCTATTATCCTATTACAGCAGATGGTGATGATGCATAATCAGATTTCAGAGTCTCATTCAGATCAATTTCTGTATTTTCTACCATCATTTAACCATTTGGATTGTTTGCAAACTCTCTTTAATATACAGAAAAGACTTTTGCATCAAGCTGTGCTCATTCAGTCACACACAGAAAAGCTTTACACCAACTGAAGTTATTGTACAGACAGTTATTAAGTTATTATACTTGAGAACTTGACTTGCATAAGTTTGTACTTGTGTAGAATCTTTAGTCTAAACTTAGGATACAGGGCTTTTTTTAGTGTCTTTCATCAGTGTAAATGGTTATTTCACACTTGGATTTTTTCCCCCGCTTTGCACTCTTACCATCTAATCAGCCCAGAACCCAGATTAGGACTGTCACGTTGCATCAGGAGTTTACAGTGAGTGCTCACTAGAGTGCCTTTAATCCTCCAAGGTTTTCTCAAATGTCACAACCATCTGGAGGAAAAGGCGACTCCTTGCTGGGTCCTGATGACCACAAATTATATGTAAGGAGAAAAAAAAAAAAAGACAATAGAAAGCAAAATGCAAAGTGTTTTCTCCCCTCCCTGTCAAACGCACCTGCAGAACTACTTTTGACATCATGAGCAAAATCAGGAATAACTTCACAACTTCACTTTAACTAATAAAACTTATTAGATGCCTAAGGTGATTTTGTTACCACAGGCTCAGAAGAGCAAATAACACAATATAGTGAGAATATGTCAATGAGAGATTATCCTAAAAGTTTGTAATTGGTTTTACAATATATAGACTTCTTGTTTGGACTAGCGTTCCATTATATTACATTCTTTGTCAAACACACTAGTTGTATTCCATTTATGAAAACTTATAGATCCTTTACTCCAGATTTTTTATTACTTTGCACCTGAGAGATACTCATAAAATCACTGTGACAAACTTAAAATTACATAAATATATGTTAAGTAATGAGGAACTCATATTGCCTTAATCAAATTACAGTCATATAATGGCAGCTTTACTACAGTTTTTATTAGAAATATGGCACTGAATAAAAATACATGGCATTATAGCTTTGCTCAAAGCTTTTACTTCAGAGCAATGAGGAGGTTATATACTGAATGCAAGCTCTTGTTTTCTGTAAGAAAGAAGTCTGTGCCTAGTTTTCACATTGAGAAGATACATTCCTAATCCTCTTCTCCAAGGAAAGCCACTTCCTAATCTATCACGTACAAGACTAGGAAGGCAGCTGCATCCCATTCTTTAAATAGCTGCATCTGCTACTGTATTTACTTTCCATGCACCACCTTGAACAGTTTACCTGTGTTTACTGCTAGTCTTCCATTTAAAGATTAAGAAAAACAAGGAAAAAAGCAGTTACTGTAGACATTTTAGCTTCATGTCTTCTATACTTGCCAAAATGGCATTATTCTTACTTTCTGCTTCTTCTCTGCATAGTATTTTACAGTTAAAAAGTTAAAGTGAAAACAAGTAACAGAAGAGTAGAGCTTCCCATAGCCATTATCTAAATAGAAAGAGCTATTCTGCAGTTAACAAGACACTGTCCAGATTTAGCCTGATCTGCCCAATAAGTTACTTTAAAAAAAAAATTAAAAATTCAGAAGTAAATGCTTTACTGCTTGCATAGGGTATATCAACAGCATCTTTGACCACTGATTTTCTGTAAGCTCACTTTCATGTTTGCTCACTTTCATGCTGGCTCATTTAGATGCCATGGTATTGTTTTATATACAGAACTTACTAGCTAAATATTAGGGTTGATTACTTAAGGTGTCACTGGATGACTTGTAATTGTAATGAAGTGCCCTTTTTTCCTATTAATATATCTATTTGGCAAAATTTCAGCCAAATTTTATACCTACTTCTGATACATTAATCTACAGTTTTATTCTCTTCAGCGAACCCTTGATGTCCAGTATTTGCATTAACAAGCTTGTAAAAAGCTCAGTGAAAGCTAGAAGAAAAATCACTCTTACCCGGAAACACTGCAAACTAAGTCCTACCACTTCTGAATCTGTTTTTGCTTTGCAAGCTGTAGGCTCTACTTTAAATTAATTTCTGGTACTTCATGATGAACAGGCCTTATGTGCTGTGTAGGGCAGAAAGCTCTATTCCTTTTCTTACAGATTCATGGCATGTTCAGTTCTCATTATAAAAGAAAACATGACATTTTCAGTTTTGTCCATAGTCTATTACTTTATTTACTCATGAGGAAGTACTACCTTCAGCACTGTATTTGAATTAATCATTAAAGCCAAAAAATGTTTTGTTGTAAGAAACATAAAAATGTCAGCTGAATTCAAAACACAAGAAAAACAAGCTTAATGTCTTCAGTGCTTTGCTTTGAACTGAATATGGGAAAACGACAATTCTATCCTTAGATCCTTCAAAATAAATAGAGCAGGGGTTTACTTTGAGTTTTAAATCTTATCTTGCAAATATCAGTTTTATTTATATTCCTTATTCTTTTCTCAGAAGAGAACTGCAGTGTTCACTCCCTTGCCTTACATCCTCCTACCAAACCTCAGGCAGTCAACTCAACCTAAGAAGTAAGACACGCTAGGTCATCAAAATCATCCAAAAATCTAAAGTTCTACAAATGCATAAAATATATTTTCTGCAAACTGTTTATAAAAGAGAAAACAGCTTTTCTTGTGAAAAGCTTCTTTCCTGCTACTGTGCTTCTTACACCTGCATGTGTCATCGGTTGACAGAAGGTACTTAAAGCCAGTCAAAAGTCAGAGTGAAATAATGAGAACTGAGACGTACCTCTGCTCTCAGACAAATTCACTTTCTAATATTGACTAAGTATGGGGAAAAGATAACAGTTCTGAGAATTCAATAAAATATTATATGTTATCAACAAGCTTCTGAATAGCATTAAAACACAGAAATGGTCTAAGCCTATAATTTGTGGGAACAATTTATTTAAAGAACAGCAAATTTTTTTTTTTATAATTTAGAATATTTGTATAGTATAAAATCTTCTGGCACAATAGCTACTCCTTCTACATACTAACAAAATCACATACCTCTTTTAAACTTTTACCTAGTACAGTTGCAACTATCTCTAGGAATGGTAAAAAATGTCATCAGAGAAGAAATATGCATTAAATAACCCTTAATCCACTAAACAAGTAAATGCAATGTGGAAAAAATCTTTCTCCTACATTCTGAGCAGGAACCAGACAAGTTCAGCAGAGTAAGAACAAAACAATCTACAGTAATGTATTTTTCAGATCTGTGAACTCACAATATGTACCAATCACTATGACACACTAATTCAATCAAGCACCAAAAGCTGGAAGGAAATTAATAGAGAACAAGCAAATAAACATCCCGCACAGTTATCATTCATAGATGCCTATGTTGTGCCAGCAGCAATGGGGAGACCAGTCAGCAAACAGGAGCCGATGTTATATCCTTTAGATTCTGTACAAAAATTAAAGACACAAGCAATATAAAAGTGATAGCACAACACAGTGATAGATATTAGTCATGTTCTCAAAGTAACATGTTCTCTATATTGAATAAGGTTCAGGAGTTTCTTGACTGAATAACTCAACATAGAAAGTTAATCACCTTTACTCCAAAGTCCTTTGAGAGCAATGTCACTATTAAGTTGTACTATAATCCAAACAGTAGAGACAGAAATTATATCAAAAGTGATTTTTGTAGTAGGGCATCTTGCATATAGAATGCAAACATTGGTTACAGTGATCTCAGGACAAAGTCAGTATCTGCTTCTCTGATGCTTTACCAGAACAAGGCAAGGCTTTGGGCCACCTCTGTGTGACAGAGTTCAGGTGACAGCAAAGCCTCATCTCACAGACTTCCAGTCATTCATTCATGCTCTGAGCCCACAAACAGACAATTAGGAAACAAAGATACCATCCTACACCATGTCCAAATAGTGATGCTTCAATATCAACTTAGGTGCTTGGCAGAAGGGTCATGTTGAAGGATAAGGCTGTGTTTGCACTTACTAAAAAGAAAACTATAAGCAACAAATATTAAAGTTATTTTTCACAGGATAAATAACATTGTGCTCTGCCTAAAAGCAAATTTTAAATTTCAAAACAGAGAAATAGGGCAGATGAAACACAGACTGACCTTGTCTGTAGAAGTCAGAAAGGAGCACTGCCAGGGGGCTATTAATAAAGTTCAATAAGATTAAAGAGTGTGCATTTCAACAGGTCTCCATTTGGAAATATCCAGTCATAATAAATTAAATGATAGGGTGCTTTAAAGCACAAAAGACATTTAGGGCCTCCAGTAACAAAGGTGTGTTCTATATGCTACGTTGATAAAGAATGTGCACTCCACAAATGTACCAGCAACAGGAGGGAAGATTACTGTTCACAAGTGCCATGGCCTGAACAGAGAAAGACAAAGAAATCAAGACATTTAAAGATGTACTAAAACCCCAAGAAACACTACTGGGTGCAGGAAGAGGGGACTCAATTTAATTTCTCAATACAATTTAGAAAGATTTATAATATTTCCTTGAACAATTGACTGGGAGGTATGCACTGTTCCTACCATACTTTATGCTAATATAATTCAACTTTCAAAATCTGTTCCAGTCATTGCATTTACCAACATGTTTCTACTGCAAATTTCTTGCATTTCTCAACTTCACCAGTTGTTTTCTGAACGACTTACTCGCTTAATTTCTTGAGAATAGACTGTAAATATGATATGCTTTCATTTCTCCATATACTGAAAGCACTTGATAAAAGCACAGAACAGTGTTCACACATCTTAATATTTAAGATAATTAATGCACAATATTGAACTATATTTTTTTAAAATATTTCATGTCAGAAATGCTCAAACATTTTGCTAATGCATCTTGTTAACTTTGAAAAAGAAATAATCCCAGATGTTTATCTTTTGGTAATGCACATCTGATATAAATTAAATCATCTTAAATGTAATATTTTCATATGAATGGCATAATTAAAAATTTGTATAAATCTCTTGGAAAAGATACAAATCAACAATCATAGTCACATCATCAGTCAGCTTCAGATCACTACAGCATGATTATTCTTCAGTCTGTTCAGTCACCAGTTTCATCATAAAACCTAATCTACTTCTTCAGGTGCACAACAAAACCTTTAACCATGTTAGACCCAATAACATGCAGTGCTCCCCTCCAGCTGTCTAACCTTCTATAAATAAGATGGTATTTTAAATAAAAAACCAAAACAATATATCAGCATGACGATATTTCTACATATGTCTATTAGAAGATAGCAAAGACATAAAAAAATAGACAATTAAGGCAAAGAAACGTAAGCATACTTATAGGTCGATATAATGCAGAAATAAAACAAATATAGTGAGTAAATATACCAACACACCACGTACTATGTACTATAATCAACTGCACAAAGAAAACAATTTAGGATTCAAAGATTCTTGTATGTTTTCCACACTACAATGAAAAAAAGTAAGTGACTAGCATAGACTTACTGTTTCTCTGACAAAATGAAAACATACTGAGAGTCCTCTCACAATAGGTTCCATAGATATTTCCTATTTCCATCCCATTTATATGCAAAATAAATGTGTAGAATGTGTAAAGCTTCTACAGAATGTTTTTTTTTTTAAAGAAATATAAAAATGCTTCCAAAGAGAGGCTGATTATCTAAAACAAAAAAAAGTCCAAGAACACCAAGCAAAGAGATTCAAGGCTCCTTGTTCAGCCATTGGAGGGATGTCACCTGGGAGAACTCTGGAGAAAAAAAAATAATTCCATTCCAAGTTTCTCCCAGAAAGAGTTGTCTGCTCTTCATTAAGTGTTAGCCTGCCCTGTCAGTCATCTCTATCTATTTAAACTGAAAGACAGCTGAGGAATAAAGGAATAGCTTTATATAAGTTTTCTTTATTTCTACAACTTTTTAGTGTAAGCTAATTCATATTACTTATATGTACAATTTCATTTATCTAAGATTTCAAACGTGGGGAAGAAAACCCTCATGGTCTAGGTAAGACAGTGTCAGGGTTTTCCTTGGCTGGATGCCAGGTGCTTGCCAAAGCCACTCTATCACTCCCTCCTCGACTGGACAGGGGAGAGAAAACACAACAGGCACATGGGTCAGGTAAGGCTAGGGGGAGATCAATCACCAATTACTGTCACTGGCAAAACAGATTCGATTTGGGCAAATTAGTTTAATTTATTACCAACTGAATCAGAGGAGGATAATGAGAAATCAGATCAAATCTTAAAACACTTTCCTCCCATCCCTCCATTCTTCACAGGCTGAATTTCGCTCTGAAATTCTAGTTCCTCCTTTCCCACAATAGCACAGGGGGACAGGGTATGGGGGCTGTGGTCAGTTCATCACATGCCATCCCTGCTGCTGCTTTTCTCCTCATTCAGAGCGCTCCTTGCTCTGCTCCAGCACAGGGTCCTTCTCATGGAAACAGTCCTTCATTAACTTCTCCAACGTGAGTCCTTCACACAGGCTGCAGCTCTCCATGAACCGCTCCAGGGGAATCCCTTCCATGGGGTGCAGTCCTTCATGAACAGGGTGGCTCCCCTGTGGGGTCTGAGGTCCTGCCAGCAAACCTGCTCCAGAGGGGTTTTCTCTCTCCACAGGGTCACAGGTCCTGCCAGGAGCCTGCTCCAGCACAGGCTTCTCACAGGGTCATGTACGGGCTGGCCCCAGCCAGCAGCAGGTCCATCTTGGGGCAGTCTGGTGCTGGCTCAATCAGACATGGGAGAAGCTTCTGGCAGCTTCTAACAGAAACCACCCCTGCAGCCCCCATCCCCCTCGCTACCAAAACCTGGCCACACAAAGCCAATACAGGTAAAACTGCCATCCAAAAATTCCAGATTATATCTATCCATCACCACATCATCAGGACTTACTTCTGACATGCAGTGGGATGCAAAGAGAAGAGGGGGTGATTTATCACTTTTGAGCCTGTCATAAATTTGTGAATTAAGGGATATATACATAGATGTTTAAATCACTTTGCTTCAGAATGCAATTTGGCTCACTGAATTCATATGTCTATGAAAAGCTTCTTTCGTAATGTAATGTACATTCCATCTTTATACAAAATTTCATCTATTTTCTAGTAAAATAGAACTTTCACAGAACAGAAAAACATCATTCAAAAAGTAAAATACAAAAATGTACTGAGAAAATGGGTTTAGCTTCATGAGAAGAAAGGAGCTTTGTTTTTTTAGTTGTGTTAAACAATAAGTGAATTTTGATTAAATTACTTTTACTGACTGTTAAATCATTGTGTTTGGGCTTTTCTTGATCTTTATTGCACCAACAAGAGCAAGTAATGGATTCACTGATGTTACCTCCTTCTGGAATCACTTCACAGGTGTTAAATTCCTTGCATATTTTGATTTCAGGAAAGAGAGACTGACAGCACAGAACAAACCAGCCAAAAGACACATTATGCTGGACTAAAATTAAGACAGCCCAGATGGGTAAACACTATCAACACAAAAGACTACAACAGGTACTCATAAATCATGCAACAGAAACCAAATATTTGTTGGAAAAGGGAGAAGGAACAGAATAATGGCACAGTTGGTTTTGATTAAAATGGAAAAAAGCCTGAAAACTCTGGGTGTTCAACACACGGGCATAGTTTCAGAAATCTATGTGACATCAGTTGCTATAAACCATAATGGTTGCCCAGAGAGTATCAGATTCCACTAGGAACTTCATTTTTATTTTTAGACTATTACAATACAAAGAGGGCCCAATTTTTGCAACGACAATCAGCAAACCTTTATTTTATGGCAGCATAGCAGAAAGAAACAATATGCCTTCTCTAAATATAATTACTAACCTTGTCAAGTTAATACAATCAGTAGTGTTCCGCTAGATTAAACTTTCAGCTGGATGAAAACAGCTCATTTTATCCACTTGCTATTCTACTGAAGTTAATTCCTGTCTAAATAAAGAATGACAAATACTGAGAAAATACTTCTTATTTTCCAAACTCATGCAAAGAATTATACTGAATAAGGGAGGTAATAATCAATTGGAGAAAAGCTGACAACTGTAAGTCTGAAGGTAAATAATAAATTATAATTGGTAATATACTGCTGGGGGTAAGGTAAAGATTTGAAAGAGGGAAAAAAGATGCAAGATAGACAAAAAGAATATTGATGAGGGGCAGCCCTCAGGGTTCTGCCTTGGAAGCAGCACCCTCAGAAAGTCTGCAGATGACCTGAAGTTGAGCAGCTCAGTCGATACAACTGAAGAACAGGATGCCACACAGAGGGACCAGGGAAAACTTGAGTGGGTCTATGAGAGTCTCATGAAGTTCAACAAGTCCAAGTGCAATGTGCTGCACCTGGGTCAGGGCGCTCCCAGACATAGGTATAGACTGAGAGAAAAGTCATTGGCAGCAGCCCTGTGGAGAAGGGCTTGGGGGTTCTGGCAGATAAAAAAGTGGACATGAGCCAGCCCAGAAGGCCACCTGCATCCTGGGCTGCATCAAAAGCAGCATGGCCAGCAGGTCGAGAGAGGGGATTCTCCACTCTGGTGAGATTCCCACCTGGAGTACTGTATACAGCTCTGGGGTTCTCAGAAAGGACATGGATCTATTGGAGGGTTAGGGTTAGGGTTAGGGTTAGGGTTAGGGTTAGGGTTAGGGCATGAAGATAATCAGAGGGATGTAGCATCCCTCCTGTGAAGATGGGCTGAGAGAGTTGGGGCTTTTCAGGCTGGAGGAGAGAAGAAAGACCACACTGCAGCCTTTTCAGTACTTGAAGAAAGCTTATAAAAAGGAAGGAGACTGACATTTTACATGGGAACATAGTGTTAGGAAAAGGAGGAAGAGGAGGGATTTAGATTAGAAAACAGGAAGAAATACTTTACTGTGAGGGTGCTGAGACACTGGAACAGGGTGCCCAGAGAAGCTGTGGATACCCTATCCTTGAAGTGCTCAAGGCCTGGTTGGATGGGGCTTTGAACAACCTGATCTGATGAAAGATAGCCCTTCCTGTGGCAGAAGGGATAAACCTAGATCATCATTCCCTTCCACAGCGAGGCATTCTATGATGTACTAGTCAGATTTTGAATGTGTTGTTTTACGAGTACAAGTTATAAATATGGTATTAAAATTAATTTCAATAACGTTATTTGAAAGCAGATGGTAAGAAGGGTTGAGATGGTTGTGTCCTTACTTTTTGTATATAGCTATAGAAATTTTTATTTATTATATTTAATTATCTATATCTGGAACACAAGACTGATTGTATATATCTACTTCTCTATAGCGATTATTATGAAAGTAAAACAGTTCTGACACCAGTAATATTAGAACTTGCTATGTGAGTACAAATGGCTGATGCTGAACACATTCACTGAAAGCAGTCTTTCAAATGTGAGACAGAGCACTGAAGTTCATCTACAAGCAAAAAATGAAAACACAGCAGTATAAAGTTATGAAAGTCAACAGCGTCCATGGGAAGTAAAGAGAATAAATTGAATGGTACCCTTTCCGGAGGTATCCGTATGTTGTTTAAAACAGTGTTCGGGAAACTTTTAAAAGCAATCAGCCAAAAACTTTCAGAATTGGTAGGATAGAAGAAGATGCTAAAATGAGCTATTTTCATCCCAGGTACACTGCCAAATCACTATATGCAATTGCTTAAGATTTATTTATCCTGTTTATTTATTACTGATTAATTGCATTTTGAAGGCATGGATCTGCTTTACATGGTGAATTCTTCCATGCAATTCCCAAAAGGTTATCTTGAGGAAATAACTCTGCTCTGCTCTAAACTGTGTTACTAGGCAGCCATGCTGCAAGTTGATCAATGTTTGAAAACATGAGTGTGTTATCAGTACATGGGACTGTTGGCTCAGCTAAGAATTTTGCCCATTTTCCACACCATCTTTTCTAAGCAATAGGCCGTGATGACAGGGAACTTGAGGATAACCAGCAGCATTCACAGATCGAAAGCCCCATTTGATTCCTTGCCCCATAGCCAACACCATGGATACTTTTGCACCACCTCTGTGATCTGTCATATAAACACTCTTAAGCCGATTTCCAAACCACCTTTATTTTTCTAAAAAAAAGCAAATGCATTGATTTATTGAAAAAGCTAATCTTGAATGTTTTGTTGGCAGAAAATGATCTATCCTATGAACCAGTAATGAACATCTGATCAAAGAGCAAATGTAGTTCTAAACCAATCAAAGGAAATATTAACTTCACTGGGAGAACCTTACCCTCCTTTCAAGTTAGGTGATTTTATGAAGTAAGACTGCAAATGAAGGCTGGTAAAAGAAAACACGTAAAAACAGCCGGGTACAAAATTGACAAAGTTTGGCTAGGACTAAGATGACCACAGTGAAAATTATAAACTTATCACCTGCTACTAGCAACCCCCACATAAATGCAATCAGGAAGCAGTAATGTCACTATTATCACTTATTTGATTTAAACAGCAGTGGTAAGATGTTTGCGAGTCTCCAGACATCAACTTCAAAAGGCTACCTTGAAAATGTAACTCAGATCCTGAGATAGACTATTACTTCCACCATTGCTCATCCTTCAAAAAATGCAGGTGTTTAGATCCATTAAGAATGGCAAACTTGCCTGTTAAGCATAGCATTGCTAATTGCAGAGATAAACTCCAAAGGCAATTACAAATTTTCTTTAATCTGGTCATTTAAAAGAAGGTAAATTATGCCACAATAGTGGCTTTTCAATTGAGGCCTGCTTCGTCAGGAGTCCTTTACTGGAGGAAAAAAAAAAAAAAAGCAGCAAATTCCACTATTTCTTTTCTTCTTGTAATAAAGACTGATCACCAATATTTTTTTTTCATGAAGCTTTATGGCAAAGAAATAAAATATAAAACACTTATTGAATAGGTACACTGATCAAGTCCAATTTGTCAAGAAGAAGGATATGCTATAAAAAACATTACCTAAATACACAAATGTTATAGTCAAAATTTCAAAATTAGATACCATAGCTCAGTTGTAACTGTCAGGCTTTGGTTGTTTACTATATTGAACGTTTCATGAATTGTCTTTCAAAACAGAAAGACACTCAAGGAATGTCTTCACTTTCAGAACTAATAGACTACTGAATATTATTCAAAACTATTCTTGTTTGTACCAGATGAAAAGCTTCCTGCTCTAAGAACCACAACATCATTTTACAGAGGCTAGGTTCTTTTTTTGTGCCCTGGTTGCTTCACTGATTTTAAATGGAGGGAATTTTGACATACCTGTCACAACTGGTACCTATAAAAACAAATCTAAGGCAATAATATAGTCCAACCGTAGCATGGAATGCATATTTCACCTAAGCAAATCCAAAAGTTATTCAGATTACTGTAATAGCCAACATGAACATCAGCCTTAATTGGTTATTAAAGACTAACATGATTAAGTGAAAGACAAGAAAGTATGACTATTTCAATGGCTATTAAATTACGGTAATTCTAATAATCAGTAATGTTTGATATTAGCTTTTTCCCATCTTGTACGGATGAGAGCACTAGGATCCTTCAAATTTTTTTTTTTTTTTGTCTGCAATATAAGCAGAATGGGAGATTAGGTTAAATTATTTCCTGAACCTAAAAGCTAGATCCAAAAAGATAATCAGGAAGAAGACAAAAAGTTTGAGTTTACTTCCTCCCTACAAGAAAAGACACAATAACGTACAGAAAGAAGAAAAGGAGATGGCCAACATGTATCATAAAAGAAAAAATTATGAAAAAATGCGATCAGTGAATCAGAATAAAAAAATATTAATGGAGTTGAGGATTCAGAGCCATGTCCCTAAACTGTACAGTTGGTATAAAAAAACCCAAGACCAACAAGAACTGTAATCATGAAGAAAAGGGAAGAAAAATAAATTCATTAGGGGTACCTGGTGTTAACAATACCAACATCTTAATGTTAACAATATCCACATTCCACAAACTCTATCACTGAGATTTTATCATCTGCGGGAGACTAAAATCAAGCCCCTGTAAAATTATGTGATTAGAACGCAATATTTCAAACATGCCAAACACCTAGAAAATCCCTCTGAGCTGGGTCGTTTTGGTTGTTTGGGTTTATTTATTTATTTTTACTTAACTTACATACTTGCTACATCCAGATTTTTACCTCTTTAACTCAAGACATGGGCCTGAATGTATTTTTGACAAATGTCAGGCCAATTTGACCAATCCATTCAAGTCAATGACTTTTTTCCAGATGCAATAAAGACCACTTCCAACAGATGCTGCCATCACTACTGGTTTACAAAACTTGCCAAAAGAGAAAGTATACAAAAAGACAGAAATTAAAATCTCAGAACATAGTCATATCCTAAATTGCATTTCAAAAGAAAGACTAAAACTATTACTATGACAACACCAAATGAAGTATCTCAGTTTCTATGGAAAGTAAGAAACAAGAACTGAGAAGAAGCAACTTTTCAACCAGTAGACCACTACCATCCAGGTGTTTTGAAAAACTATGAATTCCCACCCCCAAATCACCTTCGCCTTGAAGGGAATATAGTTTCTCAACTTTTAAAAATGAGCACATTTAAACTATGTAGCTTTACCAGTTTCTCAGACACTGAAATTTCATCATGTCAGCAGAACTGCATTATTTAAGTTCAAATAAATTGTTTTCACTCTGAAAATCTGACTCCACCGTAGACTGTGAGGGTAGTAAACTGTGAAGAACATGACTTCTTCTGACCAGCAAGAATGAGCAGCATGACACTGAACAAATCAACATATTTCCCTGTGCTCCACTTCCCATTATTATCTATGCATGCTCTTGAGACGATGGACTGTCTCACTGTATGGCTGCCAAGTGCTCAGAAGAGTGGTTTTCTCTAAAAACCCACTGGTGTGTAAAGCATAATACAAATAATTGAGTAATGACTTGTGCTTAAAAGAGGGGAAAAAACTGGGTTGCATTCTTGCAATGCAAGAGAAGATTTATTCCCAGTATCTCCAGATAAATTGCATCTGACAAAGCAGTACTCATGCAAATACAAGTCACCAATACACAGCCTCTTCTGGTATGCCACTAAGACAGAAAAATGTTTGGATCATGTCCAAATCATCCAGCTATTAAAATTGTGCGGGTGTCACAGCCTTTCTTTGGAAAGTCTCCTGGCTAGGGTGAGAAGTCACAAGATCTACAGTTTTACCCCTACTTTTTGAGACAGTAAAGATGATGATTATACACACGGTCTAGCAGTTCACTGCTGAAAGTCTTCTGCACTTCATATTAACATGCAGTAACCTCCTAGAAAACTTGTGTTATCAAAAGAACATCACAACACTGTTTTGAAAATGCATTATAGAAGTTTCGTATTTAGTAATTTTTTCACCTCACATTCACGTTTACTAATAATTGTGGACCAAACAAGGGGATCAGAGGAATAAGGCACACTAAATATGTTATTGTCTTACAGGTCTGTATTTTTAATAAACCATTGCAATGTAATGAGCGTCAAATGGTTTTTAAGATTTATAAATGAACAAAATTCCCTATATAAGTAATTGTTCTTTTTCAAGCCCTCATGTACAATTACCCCCATAAATGAACTCTCTCATCCCTGGCAGATACAAGAACTCATGCACATTTAAGAGATTAATTCTCTCTTCTATCTTCTTGAATACAGATCATGTACATATGCCATCCATCTGATAAGGCTTTTTCCTATTTGTGTGCCCAGAAAATCTTCTTGACACTTCTGACATGAAAATGATTAATTAATAGGGAATGCCAGGAGAAAGTCTATAAACATTGCTATTCTCCAGTTTACTAGTATTTACTCCTTTAAGAAAAACCATAGCATACATCATCTGACTTTGAATTTATCTTGGTATGTATTTCTTAGTGAAGACTTAACTGTCTTCTGTGTGTTCATATGGTCATTCATCACACTATTTCCACTGTATTAGGTGTCACTGCTTCATCAGCTGCTCTGACACTTTGGCTAAAATCAGCTGGTTTGGTTTGGTTTGGTTTGGACAAAGATTAGAGATCAAGGACTCTTCCTATTGGATGAAACATTAAGATAGAGCGATTTGGGGCTTGTCCATAATTGTTCAATTTCTAATAAACAAGAAGTGTTGAGTAGGCACTTTCCAACTTCACTAGAAGTTTGCTGAACTACTTTCCATTCAGAAACTATGAATTGAAATGATGATCAGACTTCCTAATGGGTTTTTGGTTGACAGGTATGGAAAGCCTGTTTTGTCAATTTAATTACATTTATCACATTTCAATGTATTAATATATTAATATTGCTAATGTACAATACTTCAGCACAAGAATATACAGAAAAGGCTTTTTTGCCTTTTTTTTTTTTTTTTTTTTTTTTTTTTTTTTTTTTTTTTTTACTTTTGGCATATGATGTGTAATAAAAACAAATGTAAAAAAAAGAGACAAGACTTTTCAGTGTATTGACACTTTCTCCAACCTGAGGTAAAGGACAACCATAAACAAGAGTTCTCACTATAATGCCTTACCAAATTCAACAACCTTCCACATACACATTCCATGTCATTCATGCCTATCCTGAGATAAAGAAGGGCAAGTGAAATCAATCAGAAACCTGCCAGCTTCTGACACAGAACATATAGTACTGAATAAGCTATGCATACATATATATATTTAACTAATAAAATATTTTATGTGGTCCATTTGTTATTTAACTTTGTGTCAAGATGTGGGATAGGCTATGCTATACCAATGGCACATCAGTACTTCTAAACAAGCTAAACTTCTATCAGTGGCATACTATGATGGGCACCTATTTTGAACTGCTACAATTCTCTGCCCTTTCTACTGGAATATTGATCTCTACAGCATGTGAAGAAAAAAATCTATATGCAGTTAATGAACAAAGTGATGCCACAGAATACATAGGATTTACATAAATTTTCCAGCATCTGTACTCCAAAGAAAACTTGATAAAAAGGAGAGTGATAGCAGATCTTATGGTAGCCAAACAGACTGAAGCAACAATAGGAAGAAGCAAAAGATTTTAAAAACGTAGGTTAAGAGGGGGAAAATAAGAAAAAAGTTATAAAATCTAAGGATGAAACATCAAGCCCATTATTTGTCCTGATGATTCCTATTCCCTCAAATAGGTTCAACATCATTGCATGGGTACGTACATAATCTTTCAAACCAATCTATTCTTTAAAATGACAACATTCTTATTCTTCAGGAAGGAAATCTTAAAGACACAGAAGCAGACTGTACTCATGTTCTGAAAGATAAGCTAGTGGGAAAGAATGGTCTGGCTGAAACTGAAGGAAAAGGAGAGTTTATGACCTTTAGAAGAAGGGGCAGGCCACAAGGATTTTGTGAGGCTGTGCAGGGAGAAAATTAGAAGAGCCAAAGCCCAACCAAAACAATCTGGCTACTGCTGCAAAAGACAATAAAAAAAATCCTTCTATTAATACCTCAGCAACAAAAGGAGGGCTAAGCAAAACTTCATCCTTTATTGCATGGCAGGGGAACATAACGACAAAGGATGAGGAAAAGGCTGAGGTACTTAATGCCTTCTTGGCCTCTGTATTAGGTTAACAGACTCAGTGATCTTAAAGGCCTTTTTCAACCTAAATGATTCTTTGATTCTATTCCTCTGCTGCTTTTTTTCTAGTGCTTCATTCAGAAAAAAAGGAAGGGCACTGTAGATCAGCAGTCACTTTTAACCAGTCTGTGGATCTCTAGATCATCCAGCTAGGAACAGTTCAAAATAAGTATGCCAAGCTCCCAGCTGGAAAAACACCAAGCATGTTGAATCCATATGTTCTGTAACAGAAAGCTTTGAAAATGTTTCTAATACCATAATTCTTCTTCACTGGTAGCTAAGAAGGCCTCTTTCCAATTTGCTTTAAACCCTTTCATATTCTTCCTGTGTAATATCTTTAAAATTCATTCCTTCCTGCACTGGCACATAATAAATAGTCATATAATTAAAATTCATAATATGAAATCCTTACTGCACGGCATCCTACTGTACAACTCCTAAGTTATAATACAATACATACAATATGCAAATAAAAGAACTGGAAGAAACTCAAGAGCATCCCAGTATATCTTACCCATTTTACAGACCCTCAGTTCTCCTGACTTCTAAGCTCAAGTCTACTAAGAGAAGTCCACCTTCAGCAGGGACTCCTCTCAAGCATCTTTGCTCAGCTTCCTATCCTGATTCAAAGTATGAGTCTTCCCTCAGGCATTCATGTTGAAAGCTGCTATATTACCATTGAATCTGCTCTTTTCTAAATTAAACAAAACTAATTCTTTCAAATTAATCTCACTCACTGCCTTTACTAAAATTCCAATTTATTTTGTTGTCCACCAAACATCTCCTTTAATTTGTCCACATCTTTCTGCTTGGATCCACTGAAACTAGCTACAGCATTCTGACTGACAACCCCCAATATCAACTTGCCTAGAATAAATAGCCTACTGTGTTTGCTATATGTCTGAAATGCACATACTGTACTCTTTAAACAGCCTTAAAATGCAATTTAAGAAAATACATTGGACTTCTGAATAGCATCCTGGCTGAATACTGAGCAAATATTCTGGAGACTTGCTGCATAGACTAGCATCTCTTGTTTTAAGTATATTTGACATTTCCCCCTTAAACATTGCATTTTTCATTAAATATATTTCTCAATAGTATTTTTCTCCATTTGTAAACATTACTGATAGTTTCAGTTTATTGAGGTCATTTTTCTGTAAGTATTGGATCTTGAAGAATTTTAGCAGAAACAGAAATATTTATCAAGAAACGGAACAATTTTGTGATTCTCTGACTTCTATGAAATATCACTCAATGTTTTGAGACAAGTTTCCAAAAATCCACAAATTTGTTTTTCATTTTACCCCTTCTATACTTGGATCCAACTCTAAACTTAAGATCTCCTGCACCTAGATTCCCTCTCTGGCCTCTCCTCTTAAACCAGCCAGTGATCAGCCATTTCCTTTAAGGCCTCCAGTAAGTTTTGACATTATGCAGCCCCAGATCATCACTTTCAGGTAATCAGATTTCCTCAGTGGGTAATCCTTTGTTTGTGTGGGATAACAACTAAGAAGAGTTATCTGTCTAGGCAGTAATTAGCAAATCATACAAGGCTGAACCCACATAATTAAGCTCATCACACTTTAACAATTTCTATTATTAGGTTTGGATAACTGCTCTTAGGATTTACAATACAGAGTGGACATTCAAAAAAAGCAGAAAAGTACCATATTTATTTGCAGTCTCCCTTTCACACAGAGCTTCTAATGAACATACATAAAAAACCAGAAACAATTCACAACTCATCACCCTTGGCAAAAATTGCCAGAAACATCCTTATCTTCTCCATCCTTCACCAAAGGCTGTAGTATCTTGTAAGACTTCAAGGAAGTGAAATCCATTTTGAGAGGCAGTACATAAATCTTTACTCAGAATTTCTAGACTTCAGACAGTGGACAGAGCATCAAAGGACAAAATATGCACAGTTATTTGCACAATACCCATATTTACAGAACAGTAAAATCAGAAATGCTATCATATGTATTCACACAGATCCAAAAATTCCAAGGTTCAAACTTTCTCATATTTAAGTTGTTTTGGACCAGTGCCACCCAGATCTGAAGTTCTTTAGTATTTCCAACTACTGTCAATGTTTCCATAACATATGTCTTTTCAGGTTGCATTGCAAAACAGGCATGGCACCTTTATCTCAACTGGCATTCAAATTACACATGCTTTCAGAAATAAAAGTATAAAGAATGAACACTAGCAACATCTTTAAACTATTCACTTGCTTCCTGAAGTTAAATCATGAGATTCAAACAACTCAGAATTGCCTGACAACATTAATTACCATACTTGGCTAACAGAATTAAATTTAGACAATTAATGCACAGTTGCTTATTTGGATGGTTTTGTTTGTCTTCTTGGGACTAATATTTAAAGAAAAAATAGAAACAAAATTATTTACTGATATTTACACCGTAGGGATTTGTTCTTTCCCATAATTATCAGAATGCTCAAGTTTCTCTTAAGTGTGCAAGTATGCATGGTCCTAAATAGAATTGACTTTGGGGAGAATATGTGTGTGGAATCTTTCATTAAATCTTAATTGGTTTCCACTACATTTAATTTTTGAAAATTCACTTGCCATGGGCATAACCACCTGACATGACCATCTAATGCAGCAGAATGTTTATTAAACACACACAGAAGCTTTTTTTTATGCCTTTTCAGCTTCTACTATGTAAGACAGTAGCTGTAAAATTATCCTGCCCACGCATCTGAGAAATTAATTCTATCTTGGTATGTTTCTAGCATGTTGTGGAATTTGTTTTAAAAGCTGTTTAAATGTAATGCATACATATATCAGACAGTTTTTGCTTTCCCACTTGGATTCTGAAAATGCTGCTTCAATGTGATGGGCCACTGTTGTTTCTTTTTGAAAAATAATTCTCTCTTCTTCAAAAACCTACTCACTGCAGTCACAAGCCAACAATTGTATGTGTTAGCATAAAATTATTGCTAATTGTGTTCTTGGCTGACTAGTGCACATTTCCTCTAAGATCCCTCAGCTCCATTAATCTTTTGCAGTCTACCTTAGTAAATCCAGATCTTTTAGTACCTTAATCTAAAATTTTTACTGTTTTTTGCAAAAGTTATTTTTATTTTGATTATATTAATAAAAGAACTAAGTGGTTGCTCCTATAACAGACAAAATGAACACATTTCAGAAAAAGACAGTAAATGTAATACTGTTTATCCCACAGGTCAATGATTGCTTCAAACCACACATAACAGCCTGCAATCAGCACACGAAATCACTTTTCTTAGAGCTGAAATAGAACTCTTCTTGCTTTGGTTCATTACAAAGTCAAGCATTTGTGTTTATGATCATAGCACTGAAGCTGAAGTTAGAAGGAACCTCTAGAGACCATGCAGTGAACCCACTTCAAAACAGTCAACTAGAGCACATCACTTAGGACTGGGTCCAGTCAGGTATTGAATATCCCCTAGGATGGAGACCCTGGTGTTTCCCTGGGTAACCAGTTCCAGTGTTTATCACCCTTACCTTATTGTAAAGAACTTTATAGTCTCTAAATGGAATTTCTTGTATTCTGATTCATGCCTTTTAAAGAAGTATTTTTTGTTCTAACGTTTAGACAAGTTTTAAGTATTCCTCATTATGCAATAATGGAAAAGTAAGGAAAACCTTTTCAAAGTACCTATGCTTTGGGACCCACACTTCATTTTGGCTTTTTGTTTTGACAATTCCTCAGTTCCACATTTTATTATTTCCTGAAACTGACAAAATATTATTAAACATTATATAAGCATTTTCACAAGATCTAAAACTAAAACATCGATTGTATTTAAGAGGCAAAAAGCATTTGTAATGTTCAATTTATCGCTATTAAAAAAATTTCAAAACATTCTAGCAAGGCTCAAAAAACCTGCCCACAAACCATTCAGTATGCTTAGGAAGAAAATATTTCCTTTCAAAAGTAACATTTTACACTGGTCCTCAAACTGATCTGTAGAACAACTGACAACACCAAAACTTCTGAACAATTAATCCTATGCATCTCTGTAATGTAACTTGAGTTTTCTATAACTGCAAGTAGCAAATAGTCAAGTCACTTCACGTAGACAGTTACGAAAGGACAAAAATTTGGTGCTCATCCAGGCAGTAATCTCCAAGTGGTGAATACTCCTGTATTACAGAAGAAAGTTTTACAACCCATTTTTCTGCCTTCAGCTGTTCCATTCCCATCCACTGTAAAATAAAATCTACTAGTTAACTCTGTTGCAGACTCTTTGATTGATTGATTGATTGATTGATTATTTCATGATTTCATGTTCTTTTTGGAGCTGTCTGGTGGGGGAAGAAACCTTATTCTTAGCATATCTTATGTGTCTTCTCAATTGTCCAGCTGGTTTTAGGTACTGTAAGACCAGAGCTGCTCAGGCTGGCATTGTCCTTGCTAAGATTTTATACTCATTTTAAAAACACTACAATAATGCTTTTTCTTAAAACTTTTTGAAGGTGCATATTGTTCTGAGTTGCTCTCTATGCTGTAATACCACAGTAAAAGTCTGCACTATGGAAGTTTATGTTTCTTGATGAATTAGTCTCCCTCTTGCACTGGTCCTAATCTCTTCCCTTTCCCTTCCAAAACACAAAAAACATACTATACTGCAATGTTCAACAAAGCCAGGTGGCTTTTTTTTTGTTTTGATTGTGGAATCAATTCACAAAACTGAGTTACTAATTTTGCAGAGGATGTTAGCTGTTACTGACATTGTTAATAATCCTTGAGTGATTCCTCATAAAACCTTGGTCTCATTAAACTTGGAGCAGTTTTCACACAGTGCACTGAAACAGAAGAGAGCGCTTCATCTTACTGCCACACGAGATATCCAAAATACTCCAAGGGGAGACAGTACACACAGATTAACTCTGATAGATCTTTGCAGTGGGACTATTGATGCACAGCGCAGTAATTGTGATTGCTAAGACACAAAATTCAATCATCCGTGTTCTTTTTATAATAAAGGTCATACACCCTGTAATCAAGACTATTTTTATTTGGCTTATCAGTTTTCTCAAAAAAGAACAGAGGTAGATAAGGAGAACAGTCAATGGGTTAGAATAAAAAAACAGAGCGAAATGACATTTTAAAAAATCACATTAGGTGCAAAGGAAATTTTTTTGATCTGCTACTAAGATGTAACAGGACTAATTAAAATGAAAAAGAATGCCATAAAAACTTGTACTTTTTTAGAGAAAAGAAGTTCTCAAACAGCTTAATGAATAAAAACACAACGGAGTAATTCTCACATGTCCTTTTTCAGCAGGTTATGTTATCTAGTTTAAAGAAAAAAACCCAAGCATTTGGAGAAAAGTGTACTACTGACCTAGTTAAATAAAAAACAAAAGCAAGGGATAGAAGAATCCTCAAGTAGCATTTAATTGCAAAGGACATTTCAAAGATTTTTTTTATATTTTCCCAAAGAAATCCTTTGCAAAGTTGTATTTCAGCATCAACTTCACAATCAACTATTTTATGTTGAATACAGTACCAATCAAGTTCAACATCAGCTCTGCAATTCACTGTGACTAGACTAAGGAATGCAAATGCCATTAAGTGTCCTTCAAGTCTTATGTTAAGCTTGAGCACCAAATTCCTTTGTAGTTCTTCTAGGGTATTACCATTAGTATAGAAGGGTTAATAGCAAAGGCTGATGATTGTTTAAAAATTCACATTACCAAAGTGGATTACATTGCATCTACTGAGGGGATCAACAACGTAAGCCTACACTAAGCCATTATTGCAGAAACAAAGCTTGCATTTTAAGCCTTTGGAAACAAGCATAAAATGGACAAAAGAAAAAATTCTTCTGATGTAAGAACAAGGCAAACACTACATGCTTTTCATACAGACTCACATTTTCAGAGCCATACAGAAAACATGAAAATGGACAAATAGCCTCCCCAAAAAGCTCATCATGAACTCCTGACAAGATCAGCAAACTTGAAGGAAAGGACAAAATGGGTAACTGTAAGTGATCAAATGGTATAAAGGAAGTCTTGTCTTCTCTTTTATTCTAGACACAACAAAATTAATTATCTTGAATTTAGGAATGATGACTAGAAGAATCAAGTATGCTTGTTATAAGGTGGGGGTTTAGATCCTCAGTTCAATGCTTGATGTTCAAAGGCACTAAATGCTGCAAATTTTTATTAAGGTCAGTGGAATCTGAGGTTTCTCAACACATTCATTTATCTGGCCAGTTAGAATTCAAACTTCATACATTCAAGTTTGAAAATACTGACAGAATCCTTTGGCCTTTCTTCCACACTTCCTCTTATGTTCTCTGAACCCATCACTAAACTTTATCTCATTATACAAAATTAAAAATTAACAAATTAAAAAAAAAATAATAAATTAACAAATCCCAGGCTGAGCATGCTTTGTTTTCTAGAATGCTACTCCAGCTTCTTTCTAAGTACCTCCTTCCAAACTCTCTCTTATGGATGAAGATCCTTATTGCTATTTCCAGTTGTAAATGTAAGAGTTCAAGTTCTCTGACACAGTACTTGGCAGAGTAAAACACTCTGATGTTATGAAAGTAAAATAATATATTTAGCAGTAAATCACAGGTATAGTACAGAAAACACCCTACCCTTTATCAGAAACCCTATTCTTCAGCAGAGAAGATTATTTTATATTCATAGCACAGAACAGTTTATTTTAAACCCCACGCTAAGCTTCTTCAAAATGCAACAAAACAGGAAAGCATTATTCCACATTTCCATAATTTAGGTTTTTAAATACAGCTTTA
The DNA here is from genome assembly GCA_013400915.1 of Pardalotus punctatus. Classification (NCBI taxonomy): domain Eukaryota; kingdom Metazoa; phylum Chordata; class Aves; order Passeriformes; family Pardalotidae; genus Pardalotus; species Pardalotus punctatus. The sequence continues at coordinate 56,292 of VZTX01030052.1, read as the reverse complement.
TTTTGTTTTAATTCTGTCCTGATGAATCGAAATTGGATCAGCTACTAAAATTTGTGCAAATCTAATACTTAACATTAATCATAGCTGAAGCAGACTCCTGCAGACAGGTTCTGTTTTGTGAAGTGTTTTTAAACTGTTAACAGAAACAGGATGTATGACATTTATCTTCTATGTTTACTTTGAAAGGAGCATCATTATTTAAATTATACTTTTTATGACTACAGAAGTTCACATATAAATATAATAAAATTCACACATGGAACAGTAATTTTCCTAGCACAGGAAAAATTAATTCAGTGAATTTTCTTAGTTCTTAGAGGTTTATTTGCAAGACTGTGATTACTGCAAACTATTTTGCAAATTGGACAATTAATTTAAACAAAGGTAGAAGATCTTTACACCAACCTCAATTCCAAAGCTCTTAAAACTAGGATGATCTTAGTACCTCCTGTAACATTCTGCATCTCTGGCTTTGGACTCTCTGAAGATTGGATAGAAGACAACACAAGTGAACTTGTTCCACACTGTCACCAGACTCGTATGTTCTAGTGAGTCAGAACAGGGACAAGTTTCTCAACATTTTTCCTTCTCCCATCTCTGGTTAGGTGTCTTGGTCACATTTTCTCCCATCCTCAGTTTAAAGGCTGATCTTCATCTTGTATTTTCAACATATATAACAAGGTTTGTCCTTTTTCTGCCAGATGGCTTTTCTCTTCCCTTAAGGGAGGGGAACGGATACAGTTGCATTTGTAAGTCTACCTTTTTCTCATTAAGGGTGCTGCAGTATTTTGTTTAAATATGTTAGCTCTCCCTGAATTTGAAAAATGTATTTATCAGAACAGCAAAAATACTAAGAACCAAAAGAAGAAAAAAATTGTTGTGCAGAAAGATCATACACAATTACATTTCTTTAAAATAAATTGCGCACCTAGCAACCCTTTCATCTACTGATGAGATAAATATTAACTGAGAGTAATCTACTTAGGAAAATGGGAAAGTCAGAATATAACCTCTTTGATTTCGCTTCATCTCATGGGCTTAGATTTCATGTCTCAGGACAGTCTAGAACTTCAAGTGTAAATTAAGGAACACAGAAGACAAAAAAATTAGAAAAGGAGAAACAAATTGCAATTTCTTAAAAGCCAGTAAGTTTTTGCAAGTGATAGGAAAAAATCTGTCTACACTCTATCATTTTCCTTTGTTCTTACTACATTTTCTAAAAAACAACAGAACAGGGGAAACTGGTTGCAGTAGCCAAGAGCATTTTTTCTGACATGTAATCAATTCATTGCCCTATGAACCACTTTGACATCCCATACGTAGTACACAAATAAAGAGACCAAGATGTGCCATTGACACTGACCTGATATCCTCATTTTTCTGCTTACAAATACACTTTACATTGTAGAGCTACACAGAAATTTTTGCAAGCAAGAAATTCAGAAAAGTAACTCGGAAACAGAAATTATAAAATGTCTGTATTCCAATGAGTAGGAGATGAGAACCAGAAATACAATATTGCTCCAAAAGAATAATACATAAACTTGGTTTTCAAGGACACATTTTAGACACAATCATGCATAACAGAAAAGAGATAATATAGTTACTTGGCATCTTTCAGAGTTAATACGTTAATAAACAATAATTCCCACCACAACAACAATTTTTCACACATAGCTTAGGAGGCTTAAAAGCTTACACTCAGAGATCTTCAGTGACCCCAGTCTGCAGCATCCCTATGAACAGGAAGAGCTAGGACCAACAGCAAGAGACAGCAAGATGCTCTGGAGGGAGGTACTGCCTGCCTCTTTTGATGTCTGATGATTTTATCTTTTATTTTATACCTTTTTTTATGCATTTTTATACCCATTCTCAATCCTTGTACCCTTTACAAACACTCTTTGTACCTTAGCCCCACATATTTATAATTCTTATAGACTTATATTTAGCTTAGTTTGATGGTTTTGCAAAGCAGGAAGACCAAACATTCATACTGTCTCAGAATGGGAGGCTCCAGCCTTGGACAGAGCCTTCTCCCTGCAACGTATTTTTGTAAACTAGGCTGCAGTCTCATTTAGGGGGATAATTAGAAGAGGGGGACAATTACTTCATTTGTTAAGTTTCTTATTGGGGGATTTTAGGTAGATATGCTAATTTGCGAGGTCCATAAGATGGTATACATGTTGTACAGGGTGTGCTTCTAGGCGTGTTTTCACCTTTCACAAGTGTGCACCTAGGATGCCATTAAACAGAGGTAATACCCCTTTTTCCCTTTACTGCTGTGTCTGCTTCATATTTCTACCAGCCGAAAAGGCAACACTTTGATATTCCACTTTATACTATTCCTCTTCAATACACCTGAGGAGTCTTGCTCTTTTGTCTTTAAGCAGTATATTAACCTTCTCCAAGTAACATAGAAAAGGCTAAAATACTTCAACTGACAAAGTTCCCTAAGACATTTCTGTAATTATTTTTAGATTCACTCTTTCCCTCCTTGCCTCAATTCTGTTGCATTCGCTGATCTTTTAGTTATTTAGTGACATGAAAAAATAATCAAGTTTTCTAAAAGTAAAAACAACATTAAATGTAATTCTCTACTAGAGCAATTTCCACTCATCTGACACTAAAACACAATTGTATGAGGACACTTTTTTTCCTCCAACTGCCTCTACCATTCTTATAGAATATTTTCTACAATACTTGTATGAATAAACACACTTTTCTTTCCTAATCTCTTTCAATCAGAAGTAGAACTGGCATGCAGGGGTAGTACAGACCCCTCTTTTGCACCTCAGTGAAATAATTCCTTACAAGTGCAAGAAGAAAGGCCAAAACTAAAGTATTTGCAACAAAAGCAAGAGGAAGCAAAATTATGCTTTTATGTTAGCATTTAGGGAAGCGTGACCTTATTTAATATGTTTATCTCTGAAAGAGGTGGGTACAGTATACATCTTGCATACTAGAAAGGGATAGATGAAAAATGCTTCTGTGGGAAAATGCTTTTAGATAGATATCTATTTTTTAGATCTCTGTCAAATTTTTTCTATTAATTCTTTGAACTAGAGCATGTTCTGTCTGCTGAACTGGCAATAGTGTGAAAAGGAACCTACTGGGGTTTTGTTAAGCGCTCAGCACACTAACTTATTTCTGATACATGAAAAAAACAACAAGCTCCTCCACAGGCCTTGGCATAGAGAAATACAAGTCCTACATGACAAAACTGTCTTTGAAATGGAAAAATTAATTGTGAATATAGTAAATAATGCAGACAAAAATCAATCAAGACACATTGCAAGGCAGAACAAAAAACCCTTGTATTGCTGATAGATCCGTAAGCACAAGGTACCGAACTATCTCAATAAATATAATGAACAGAAACAACTCCAGCATGACTCTTTCTGGTACTCACAGATCAAACTGACAAGTTTGTAGTGAAAATAAGATGAAAATAACCACAGTATCCCTAAGTCTAAGGAATTTCACCTGTTGATTCCAATTAGCACCTGACCTTGAGTACAAGCTGGAACATGCACTGTCCTGTTGGATGAAGGGAAGTCAGGGAAGCAAAGGGTATCCCATCAGCTAAGAATATCTTCCTACTCTAAGCTCAAAATCTGGTTAAAAGAAGACTCCAGCCCCATCCTGGCTAGTGTGTCCTGGCCAAAGTTCTGAAGAAGCATTCATAAAATTGAGGTTTTCCATACTGCCTCATCTCAAATTCTGCCTACAGATGTATAAGTTTAGGATTTTGGTTCATAGTACACTCCTGTATCAAAATAATGACTTATATGCACCATAGGAAGTGACACAATAAATACAATTGATAAGTAAGCAATGGAGAAAATAGAACCAGTGCTAGCACATTTAATCACTGATAAGGAGCCCAGCCATATCTGTAGTAAATATCAATGGTTTTATTTCAATATACAGTTTACAGCAAAGAAAAATCTGACAGTAAAGGTAAAAAATCTTCTCAGTTCATAACAACTTTATCAGAACTCAAGTAGCAGTCCAAAGTGTTACACGAAAACTCAAGACATGGTATTCCATACCAAAGAACAGAAAAATAGCAGGAAAAAAAATTCTGAATGGTTTTCATCCTCTTCAGTTCAGGCTGATTAAATTCTACAGTATTTCAGACTGATATTTTGATCAATAAATACAGAATATTACTACTGAAGGGGAAGAAACATATTCCCTAATCATGGCATAGTACTTAATTTTACTGAATTATTACAAAGTGTAACAAAACAGACATTAATATACAGGCAGAAGAAATTAGAACAAATCCTAAACAGGGAATGTAATTCATGCACTATAACTTTCCGTGAATAAGCAGTTTTTTTTAAAATCAGTATAGACAAAGTCTCTGGGGATGAGGCTGGTGAAGCACTGGCCTAGGCACAGCTTTGAGCAAACTGCTTCAAATTCAGTGTTGCTCTACTATAGGCTAAAGGCCCATCTGATTTATCCTACAAATTCTCTGACTGCTTTATCATTTGTGGGCAGGATTTGACAACATTTAATAAACCTAAACTTTCTTGTTTCAATTTTATATTCTGCAATCAGCCTTAAATGATAAATATAAAATACTCATAGAAAACAATTTCCACTAAAGTAACACAAATTATTACTCCTGAAATATGGTTCTAGTCTGAACAGCAATGGTACTCAGACACTTCAAAGAGATAGTGAAGAAATAGTTACTCTGCTTGTTATTCTGCCTTCATAAAACAAGTTTTTATTACAAACACACTTTATAATGGCTTTGTATAAGCAATAAATGAAATGCGATTCAACTTGACAAAAATGTAAACATTTAATTAAAACAGATGAGTTAATCACAAAACAAGATTACTTATGTAATGTAAAAAAGATAAAGTAAATCATTAGGCTATAAATAAATGTACATAACACGTGTTCACACATGTTATTCCCAGTGCTTTCCATTTTAATGTTCATACTAGGATTGCTCACTGCAAGGATTGATTCAATTAAACGTAAAAAAAGGAATGTTCCATTTTCAAAATTTACTGCATTAAGACATTACAAAGTAAAATGGAATAGCTTAACATTTTGAAGCTTCGTCTTGCTTACACTAAATCTCCTCCAATTCTAAACCATTCTAATTAGGCACCTACTGTTTAATATAAAAGAATCTCTGAACTTCAAACAGACGCATCTGCCAAAAAAATTGGACAGTGTTTAAAAAACCAAACCGTCTTCAAGCATTAGTGTTTCTAAAGCAGTCCTTAGATGGTTTTAATCAAAATTCTCAAGTCAAACGAAAATGTGATTTTTTAAATGTATATAGTAGAGCTCACCATTTTTTTCTTTTCTTCTCTTTTCATCGTTTATATTTTTCCCCTAATTGTTTTTGAGCTGCTTAGCCTTTGAACAGGAAGCATGTTGTCAAAAACTCCCTGCGTCCATTTGTGTGTTCTCCTCAGTTTTATGTTATCATAACTGAATATGAATTGACTTGTGACAATATATCCAGTCACTAGTACTCCTGAAAATTTCAGTCACATGTTAACTGACTCTAATGTGAAAAATGGACATAAAACCACACTTAGTGTTCAGAGATGCTGTGTTTCCTGAAATACAATGAACACTGTGTGTGCATGCATACACATTTGTACATTCAATCATGAAGGCAATATTTTGATTATGATACTGATTTTAGTCAGCAATGAACACAATTATCTTTTAAGTTCTCAGCCTAGTAAGAACAACTATCTGACTCTTTCAATAATTATACACTCCAGCAGAGTCATTGCATTACCTGGCTGCTGGCCACACACACCAAGAGAAAGATTCTTATCCCGAAGTTAGAATAATTACACTACCTCTCTCCATCTTTCAGTGCATCTGCATATGGAGAGTGTACAGATCGGCAGACTGTGCAAATTCCTGCACTTGGCTGGGGCAACCCCCAGCATTAATCCAGGCTGAGGGATGAAAGGATTGAGGGCAGCCCTGCAGAGAAGGACTTGGGGGTACTGGTGGGTAAAAAGCTGGACATGACCCAGCAATGTGTACTCGCAGCCTAGAAAACCATTGGCATCCTGGGCTCCATCAAAAGAAGCACAACTGAGTTTTAGGAGGCAACTCTGCCCCTCTGCTCCATTCTAGTGAGACCCCACATGGAGTACTATGTCCAGCTCTGGGGTCTTCACTGCAGGAAAAACATGGAGCTGTCAGAGCAGGTCCAGATAGGAGGGTCACAAAACCCATTAGAGGGATGGAGCACCTCTCCTATGAAGACAGGCTAAGAGAGTTGGGGTTGTTCAGCCTGAAGAAGAGAAGGCTCCAGGCAGACCTAATTGCTTCTTTTCAGTTCTTCAAGAGAGCTTGTATGAGAGATGAAGACAGACTTTTTATTAGTGCCTCTAGAAACAGGACAAGAGTAATGGTTTTAAACTGAAAGAGTATAAATTCAGAGTAGATAGAAAGAAGAAATTTTTACAGTGATGGTGATGGAACACTGGAATGGGATACCCAGAGAGGTGGTAGAACTCTGGGAGATCCCCAGAAAAATTATGGATCAGGCTGGACAGGGCTCTGAGAAATCTGATCTAGTTGAAAATGTCCTGATCACTGCAGGGGGGCTGGACCAGATGACCTTTAAAAGTTCCTTTCAACCCAACCCACTCTGTTATTCTACAATGGACAGAGCCAAAAGGATCCAAGCCACATACACCCAACAAGAGCCTGACCACCTATAAACAAACTGCATTCGTGTTCCAGCCATGCAAATTACCGCAGCCTATAAATGGTCAAAAGTAAATTTCTGTATTACAACTCCACTAGAATTCCACCTGATAAAGCTGAATTTGTCAGTTAAGAACACAGAATCACAGAGTCATTTAGGCTGCAAAAAACCTCTAAGATTATCAAGTCAAACATTTGACCGATCACCACGTTGCCAACTAGACCACAGCAGTAAGTGCCACATCCAGTCTCTAAACACACAGAGAAAGCCACTCTCCTTCTCTTCTGGGGTCCCCAGTGTCCAGACAGATCCTCAATATCTATGACTGTACAATCAAAACCACTGTAAGTAACTGTAATCACAGGAACAACTGCTGTATAAAAAGACTGGAATAAAAGACAACATGAATCACAATGTTTATCTAGACAGTATTTATGTAGTTTTCTTTTTTTCCTTTTTTTTTTATTTAAAGAACTTAAATGGTCTTATCAATTTGGCACACAACACTACATGGCAAGAAGATACATATCCATTTACAGGTTACAGCAATAAAACAGTAAAACATCCATGTCTGTGCTCAAGCCCACAGAAAAAATGCATTCTCATGTAAACTAGGAAAAAAGTAAACTTTTGGAAGAATTAGAGTTCCTTCTTTCATTCCATTAAAACATTTAAAAAATTCAGATTACTCTTCATGTATGTCCTTATTTGAATTGTGCTCTCTACAGCCCTACAGAAGTGAGGATTTTCAATCAAAATAATTTCAAGGCAGCACTTCTAAAAGTAAATTGCATTAAGAATGTAAAAAGCATGCAAATTTCTGCAGATAGGGGCATAGAATCTCTAGCATGTGGCAGAGAAGAAGGCTGGAAACCAGACCAGACATGTAATCTGCTCTCAGAAGGCTTAAAGATTTTGGTATTACTCATCTTGCTCATCCAAAAAACAGATGCAGATCAAGCAGAGAAATGGCAAGTATATACTGATATCTACAAATATTCATTGATCTTCACAATTTCCTACTGATCAAACAATCTGAAATAATTTGACAGGGGACACACATTTAGCTATGAGAAAATAGTTATGTGACAAGTTAGTGTTTCTATGATTTCTCAGACTTCCATGAATTAGTTCTGTAACTAAACCAAGACTTTATAGCAAAGTCTCAAGTACACAAGTTTTTCCTTTGACACATACAAGTGAAGGTGATCTCTGAAAAGTAAATGTATTTCTTGCAATATTTCCATGAAACTAGGCTCCATTGTGTCACACTGAAGGGTTAATTACCTGAAAATAATTTTGATAGCATTCTTGAATAAAGTAAATAGTATCAAAATTTCTGAGTAAATTTAGGAAGAGAAAAAAAGGTAAGCTCTGAGACCAAAACCACTCATCTTTGGCTACAACCAGACATGTTTTCTCATATGGTTGTCTCTGTACATGTTACTGGATTTGAATCACATCTTTTCCACCTACAGTACTTCTACACTTAAACTCCTCCTTTTAAAACAAAATACTCTGGGTATTGTGGTGTTTGGGGTTTCCATTTTTGAGGTTTTGTTTTGTTTTGAGGGGGAGTCTCGCAAAGAAGAACTTGCTTTTTTTGATCTCATGCCCCAGCAAAGGAAACAGAATCAGCCCAAATAGGTACATCCTATCAACATACCATTTCAGTTTGTTCCTGCTGAAAAGGCTGCAAAGGGTCAATTTGCAATGCAATTCCAATGGGGACAAACTCTTTATTTAAGCCACAACTTAACAAGAAAGCATCACCATAGAATAGCTTGGGGTACCTAACTGGAGTGACAAAGTGCTGAAAAGGCACTGTTCTCAGCCTTTATGTCAACTCAAATCTCTTAAAATGTGCAACTAATCTATATTCCAATGGCACTGAGTGGGGGATATCATTAAGAGTGACATTTACTACACAACTCTACTGGCATCAGCATATCCAAATAGTACCAGAATGTACACCCACATTATTTGGATTACACCTAAAAAATTCCTATTAAGATACCACAATATGTTCAGTTCAAGTCGATGCAATTTACCCAGAAATATCTATTGCAAAACACTACAGTTTAACCTAGAAAGCTGGATAAATCACTGAATGGAATTAATTCTGAATTTTCAGGTGTGGTCCTAACCACCATCTATTCACACAAAACTTCTTTTTTACTAGGGCAGAATCAATATTATGACAAGTTACCATTTGTCAAGTCCTGCTACAAGATGTATCCATTTTCCAGGCATGAATCTACTGGGACTGCTTGTTAACCATGGCAACTCCGGTGGTCTAAGCAGGCAACATGTCAGCTTGCTTGCTACTTAAATTGGTTCCTGTTTTTTAACAAATGTTTCGACTAACAAAAATATAGACAAAATCAATGCATGTGCGTGTAGTTAAAAACATTTTCCCAATGTTGGAAGTTCAATACTTAAGAAGCAGAGATACTCTGAAGTTAGCCTGATAACACGAAAAGAGATAAAGTCAGACAGCCTTTCAATGTGCCCAAGTATTTCTTTGAGAATACATATAATGAAGTTGTACAGATTGAAGCTGAGAATCAGGACTGTGTACAGCTCTTGATCAGATACTTAAGTCCTTATACCTTGGTCAAGCCCATTTACCTACTTCACAGAAGTAAGTAAACCGAGCCTCAAAGTGATTTATTACTGTTACCTACATCAATGAGATGGGTGCTGTGAGGCTAATGTTGCTTCTACACTTGAAAATCCAGGGATGAAAGGCACAGCATAAGTCCAAAGTAGTAGGAGCATAATTAAGTGTTCAGTGTAAAAGCTGTCCTGGGCTTTGAAAAGATATCTTTCACTTTGAAACGTGTGAATATCAACTCATTTCTGTATTAACTGGCTCTGCACAGTTATCCCACACCACCATAAAAATTCCAGATGTGATACAGTACTTACATGTAGAAAAACTACCCTTTGTCAAGATAATGGTATTTCCAATTCTGGGAGGAAAAATTACTTTGATATAATATTCAATAGGACTGCGAATATTAAGAGAGTGATTATGTATGAAGGTACACACATAGCAGTCTAACTCATTCATGTGAGCAGAATGAATGGCAAGTTAAATACAAAACTTGTCAGCTGGTGCTGAGTGGAGATGGGAACTCCTACCTACTTTTGAAGTTAGCACAACTCAAGTGTCAGCACTGGTTTCTGTGTCTCTCTTTTCTGATGTCCTTTTTTAGTGATGCTATTTCAAGAGCACTAAAATACCTTCAAAGGAAGAAGGAGGGAAACACTATGCCTTTTCTGAAAATCCTTAGACATAAAAAACTTCAGACACCTAATTTCATACAAAATCCCAGATATTTAGTTATTTCTTGTATATATTTAAAAACTCTAACCCTTTCAGTTCTTAAGAAAATACTGTAAGGCACTCTAGCTAGTGTTTCTATTTCTAACACTGCATCACAGATATTACATCTTGGCTTGACTATAACAAATTTCTCCTCGTAAAATTCAAGATGGCCTTCTTCCAAAACTAGTTTTACAAAAAAGAAAAAAAAAGAGAAAAAGGCAAGCTCTTAATAAATCTAGCACCTGAAAGCTCTCTGTCAAATTCCAGCATTTTATTAGTAGTATTAAAAAACACAGAGTGAACTGTTATTATATTCTATATGTTTTCTTTGAGAAATGTTCTTATTAAATATGGGGGGAAAAAATTTACTCCTGTACAACAAATCTGGATCTAAATTATTAGACCATGAGATTGGTCTTTTTAAATATATTCTTCCAAAAGATGATGAATGTATGATAACAATTTGGTAAGTCATGAAGTCTATAGACACCAATACCATTCTATTCAATAAATGAAACATGAGGAAGACAGAAATCTGGTATCTTAAAGCTATAGTACATTAAGATGTTATCACCTTTCAGGTGAGTTATTTAAAGCTTCTAACATGACAAACAGCAAAAGCTCTTATAATGTTAATAATGAAATAATGAAAACTCCTAGCTACAAAAAGACTCCAACTCCTGGGCTTTAAAAAATAAAGTCAATTAGTAAGAAACACCAGGAGCTAAATCCACATAATTAGTTCCAGGTACCAACATCAGATGTCACTGATATCCTCAAATTTCCCATTCAACTGCAACCTAATCTTTCACACAATGAAAACCTCCACAACAATGGCATTTATGTACAAGACCAGCTAAGTTCTAACATTCAGACACTTGCACTCACACTAATGCCTGATAAAATTGAGCAACTTCCTCCCCAGACTACCAGTTTGGGGCAAAATACAGCCATGCATAAAAAGATCACTTTGTTTCAAATATGCAGTCATTCTCATATTTCCATTTTCAAAAAGTTGTTTAAATTTAGATGTTCTTCATGCCAGGAGGCTGCCATAACCACCAGGCTGCTTCTGAGCTAAATTTCTCCTTTTCTACAAACTACTTTACTCTGTAAGAGCAACCAAATCCTCAGTATAAGGAATGAAGAAAATGAGAAGGGAGTCACCAATGGTATTTGAAATGTTAGAAAGCAGGATTAAAACCACTCTGCAGACACAGGTACATTTTTTCTTGAGAAGTAGAACTTTTATAAAACTGAACATGACAACAACTTAGATTCCAAACCATTGAGCATGTGAGTAGAACATTGTCCTGGTACTCACAGTGTGTCTCTTCCAAGATACAGGAGTATCTATAAAAAAAAAGTCTTCAATGGCAATATTGTATTTATCTTGTGAGTAAATCTAAGAAGCCATCTCTCCTGTTAAGACAATTTTGTTTAGCTGTCTCTTGCTTCTCTTAACAAAAGCCTGGCTACCAGTAAGAAAGCAAAGGAGGGAGAGTAACCCAGTTACCTGGGAGGAGAAGACAAATTGTGCTGCTGGCCTCAGCATTTCCTACTGTTTTTCTAAATTCACTCTCTGCCAGCTTGCAAGTTCCTAGGAAACGTGGGGACCTGGGCACCAACTCAAGACTTGTGAGAAGTTAAATCCATAAAATTATGGGATTTCCAGAAAAAGTCAGGTAGGTGCAAATTGCAAACCTTAATCATTCTCAGCTGGCACTTCAACTTTGTAGGCACCACATTCCCTGTAATAAATCACGCAATGACATTCCTGCCTGTACTCCTGTCACAGTAATCCCATCCTTGAAAAATCTGAGGAGCATGGACTCAATCTTGTAGACCACACAATAAAGTATCAATCCTAGATCTGTTTCAGTTCTGCTACATCATTTCTGGTTTATTCACTCCACATCACTCCATGATCACAACTTCTTCTGCACCTTCACATTTCAAGAAAGAAGAATTAAAATCCTAGAAGTAAACTGTTCTAGCAATAGCCAACTACTTAAGTAACCACAACCGCTCCCATTATAACTCTCATGAAAAAAATACAAACAATTATCGCTAAAACAAAGTGGCAGGGAGGTTATCTTTTCAGGGATTCTGCAGACTAAATACAAAGATGAGATCATAACCCAAAATAATTGTTGAGAAATTAAAACAGAAGAATTGATTTCTTGCTAGTACGAAAGATATCAGAATCACAATGCAATAAAAACACCAGAACAGGTAAAGCTCTAAGTTATACCATGTTTGCTCTAAAAAAAGGTTACTTGAAGCCCACCAGACAGGTACCATGCCCCTCTCTTTCAAAACCCTAAGAAGCTTAACATCTCAGGCTCAGACAAACAGAAAAGGGTTGTAAATGTGCTACAGAGAGAAAAGGAAATTAATGACTTTGTAAGCAAGCAAAATAAATTAATTGGGAAACATTGAGTTCCCTGCTCTTGTGAAAACAGTCCTACCTGTTAGACCATAAATAATCTGAAACAGATAACCAGTGATATTAAATATATCACAGTTCAAAAACACCCGGGGAAGAACATAATACATTTGTATGTTTCACAGTGAAATATCCTGCAGGATGAAAACAGAATGCTCTAGATATAAATGAATAGACAAAGTTGTGTTATTTTGTGTTCTATGGCTTTTTTTTTCCTCGTTACAGAAACTGCCAGATCTTTGAGCTTACTAAGAACAGCCTGAAAACTATCAGAAAATCCTCTGCATTACTAACAAGTGAGATTTTAAAAGTAAGAGGTCAGTAAATATGAAAACCACTGGATACGTTTTTTATGGTTCTAATGTCAATTTAAATTATCTGAGGTTTTCTTCTTATATATAAAAGGCACAGCAGAAAAGTACAAAGTTTAGCAGAATAATTCTACTAAATGCTAAGCCTTTTTTATACTAATAAAGCCTTTCTTTCCACTTTCACTCTCTTTTTCACTATTGAAGTACTCCAGAAGGTTTTCATTTCTGCTCTACTCTGAGTAAAATGCATTCTTCTTTGTTAATGATGTTTCCTCTGTCAAAAGCAGGAGCTTGATGAATGGGTTGAAAGGCCAACTAACTTCAGTGTTGCTGCTGGAACACTAACTTTAGCTTTGTCAAAAGCCATTCTATAGATTTTCATAGTTATATTCAATGAAAGAAATGCTCCACCTACTAAATTCATCATTACTTTGTGAAGGTAGAACTTCGTTCATTCAACAGAATTAAAATATGGCAAACCAGAGCACTTAATATAGTGATGCTGTAACTTACATGCAGATCAAAAATGAATAGCCATTAAGGGAAGAAATGTTGGTGAAGACTTTTTAAAAGCTAAAAAAATACATTTGTGTTCTTCTCTTACATTATTAACAAGAGCAATAAGAATGAAGTCACAATAATATAAATAATTTAGTTTTTTCTGTAACCTAGTTTGTGGCTTAGCAGGATGAAACTAAAAAAGAGAAAGTGCTTTATAATCTAAAAGATTTCATATGTGAATTAACTGAATTTCTTATAGAAAGCATTTCATGTTAAGTATGATTAAATATAATTTCACATTAAATATGGTAACGTAATTTAAAATTATTAAAATTACTACAATTTCCTTACAATTACAAAAAAATTATGTTGACAAGACCTTTCTAAATGCTTAGCTTGTGAAAGCATCATTCTGAGTCAGAATCAGTTTACACAGCTAAATAAGCCCCCACCAGATGTTACCAACCCATTTTTTAAAATATCTATTGAAGTATGTTTTCCAAAAGCTTTGGTAGCCTTTCACTAACTCAGAAAATAGATAAATGTTTCCTAGTTTTCAACCTAAACTCATCACTCCAAACTAAGATGCTGGAGAGAAGTGAAAAAAACAATCAGTTGCTAATAACTCTGTACATTTTTCTCTTACTGTCCAGTCTTCACCCCTCTAGGACAAGCAAACCCAACAATTTCAAAATTTTCGGGAGGTAAATTTCCTAAACCCCCTAGTACTCTTTTATAGTTCTTTTTAAGCCTTGTTCTTCTGTAACCTATGAAGTTTCTATAATTCTATAATCATCAATAAAAAAGTTTCCCAAAGCAGACACAGCTAGGCAACAAACAGAAGATGATCCAGCCCTATTACCGCAGGAGCTTTAGTAGATCAGAGAGACTGTGTGCCTTTTCTGCAACACAACTATCACTTCACATTTATCCTGTGACCCACTCACAAAGCTGTATTTTGCCACGCTACCTTGGCTATGCTTTCTGCATTAATTTCTCCTTCTCAACACAGGTCTTCACTGTATTTTATGAGTGGATTTCAGATCACCTATCTAATAGACTACAGAGATCATGAACCCCAATTTCAGCCGAGGTGTCGGCAGCATCCACTCGCTGACGCCGTGCCCCAACCCCATATGTTACAAAGGCAGGCTAACCCCAATACCTGGGTAGTTAGAGCATAAGTAGGTCTAGGACTGCACTTGTGACACCTTCTCAGCCTAACAATGAATTGGCAGTTAAGCATTTACAAGAGAGCAGTTTCAGCTAGGAAGATGGATGGTAATGATTGACCTAATCCTATTTCCTTCTATCATTTATGAGAATGCAGTAGAAAACAGAATAACAAATAACAAAACATATACAGGTCATATTCACTGCTCAACATTTATCCTGAAGGCTAGACTTCCTGTCCCATTCCCACACAACGCGCACTTAAAAGTAGGGCATAAACCACTGATGCCAATGACCGCATTGGTTTCCTGGAGTACAACATGTTAAGACAAACATGTGAAAAACATTAAGATGCATCACCCCAGGGAGAAAAACTTAGTGGCAACACAGGCTCTCTGCAGCCTTACCCTCATTCTGACCACTCTACTGAGCTTCAAGAAAAACAGACTTACATACACACATTAGCAAACCAGAGCTACCAAACTCACTTGAAGTATTTGAGTTCCACAATTTATTTTAAAAATATGACACCATCATTTAGATAGATGACGGCAAAGACAACTCGATCAAAGTAATATACTGTAGGGGACAGCACATTTGTCTTGGCTTCCATCTCCTTAAATGCATTTAAAGAGTCAGAAGGAAGCTTTTATGACATGCTCCTTCCAGCCTTGCCCTTTTCATCTGGATCTCTGAGAACAGATTTCTCAAATACATGTAGAAAATAGTTTCAGTCAGTTACTTAATTCAAAGCACAGGCTAGCAGAAGTGGTGGATCAGGAGCCAAGAGTAAGGAAAGTTAAAAATTTAGAGAGAGGGGTTCAAAGAAGTTTTTTTGCTGTCAGGATACCCCCTAGACTTCCAGAAAGGTGGCAAGTATATTAGCCCCTGGAGTAGGCAAAATGAAATGGGAAACCATGAAGACAGAAGTTTAAAAAATTACTTTTATTTTTTAACCTTCTTCCCCCCATCTTCAAACTATATACTGTTAATTATATATATCACTGTTCCTACAGTGATAATTATTATTATCTGTTTTATTCTCCACCTCTCTATGGGATTCAGGACATTTTCTACCAAAAAACAAATTTTAGAATGCTCCACTGAAGAAAAAAAAAAAGAAGTTTTAAAGGCACGTTTTGTTAAAGGTCTTTTTACAGCAGAAAGAATAAACTAACAGAAGATTGACACAAGTCATCAGAAATTAAATACTATTGTAATCACAGCTACCTTCTCACCAAACACTTAAAACAACTACACAATGATAAAACTTTGATTAGAAATCAGGCAGATATTTACCTGAACATGAAGAAACAACACAGTTTTACATTAAAGTATCTCACTAACAGAACTGGTGATCCAGAGAACAATTTTATTATTTTAGAACAGACCAGCTACTACCTATAAGACCTTTTCCACAGGTAAAAATACAGACTAAAAGAATAGGAACACTGAACGAGGAACAGAGTTCTGAGGAATACTTTTTGACTTACAAATTCTAGAAATAAAATGTTTTGTAATCTGAAAGAAACAAAACAAATTACTTCACTAAGAAAACATTTTCTGTTGAGATAACTTATCAGGCAACCTGATTCTACTAACTCAGATAAAAGGGTTTCTGAAAGTATTTTTCAAGTTTCAACAGTTTGTGAATTTTTGATTCATCTACCAATTACATTTAAATTTTAATTTTAATTTAAATAATATTTAAATTTAACCAATGCAATCAGAATCAAATATTGTCAAGAATTACTAGTATTTTCAGCATTGTATTGAAATGCAAGAAATGACACCTACTAATTCCATCTTCTGCATTCACATACATTTTCTTAAATCTTGATAGTTCCTGGCTTTTTATTCCACATTACATATAATTTTGGGTACATGGCTTAAAACCTTTTGAAAACTTTTCATATTAAATTATATATTTGGATGATAGAGGCATTAAAGCACATAATGCAGAAAAAAACATACAAAATGCTTCTGTATGTCCAGATTATTAGAGGAAGCATAATAATTTTGTCATTGAAATACCCGGAATCTTTAATAAAAGATTTAACAATGCTTGAATAAAAATTCTTCTAATATCTACTGCCAAAGTAAGAAGTATTCAAGATGCTGAGACTCTTGCTAAAGCGTAAAAAATATCACCCAAAACTTAACTGCCACACGTAATCTCAATTCAGTAATTTCTAGATGTAGTTTTATTGGTCTCTTCTGTTTCATATCTCTTAAGAAAAATCCCTCACTCTATGATGAATTCATTTATTTTAGCCACTCTCTTCTTGGTGTTCACAACCTTCCTTTTCCCAGTTCCTAGAAGCATCCTTGGAAAGGGCCTGAATGCGAGTGTGGCTCTTCACTTTCTACTTGAAACCCCCATCCCCCAGAGAGCTCCAGACACTTTGGCTCTGTTCAGCAATTTCCTGAGAATGAGCAGAACAAACCTGACCCAATTCTGTAAGTGTTGCTACTGCTTGACAAAGAACTTGGGAAAGGTAACAGATCCAACTGAAGATAGTAGAACATACTGTGTAAAAAAAAAATTTTATTCAATTCTCAAAATACATTTTTCCATTTTCACAATGCATTTTACAGCTTTTAGTTCTGCACTATACTCAGAGCTCTCCAGTCTATGATGAATCTTTTATCACAACCACAAAAGCTATAATTTTAGGGCAAGGTCCTCTATGGAGGTGGAAATTTCTTAAATTATATGGCAAGGTTACAGAAGCACACTGACTTTTTATGAAGAAGGTGAAATCACTATATTTAATATAGAGGTAAAAAAAATTAAATATACCGGGTTTAAAAAAAAACAACCAAAACAACAGGAGCATCCTAAGAAGGTTCTACTCACTTGACTTCACTCAAAAAAGGATGAAAGAAGTTTTCATCCAGACTTCAGGGTCTCTTATCATAGTCTAAACACAGTTTAACACAGTTGGCCATCATCCATTTGGTTGACATTCAGTAAGAGAAAAAAAGTAAGTTGGCAAACTGGGTGAAATCTCCAGGCAACATGGAAAAAGAGGGCTACTTGTTTGAAATGAGAGCCTAGTCTCAGAACAGATAAGGAGCCTGTTTCACAGCAAAGGATCCAGTTCGCAAGGTATCATCACAAACCGCCTTAACCTGAGATGTGACTGATGTGATAGATGTGTCTGTGACCCACATGTGACACCTCAACACCAAGTTGCAGCATTGCCCTAAAATTTACACTAGCTGTCTTTGATCTCCCCATAAGAAATACAGATATTAAGTTAAAGCTGCAAAACTTTCAAAATATGTGAATTATCTTTCTTACCTCAAGTATCAATAATCTTCTTCAGCTGAAAAACAAAGTATTTGTCATTATGGTCCTTGTATCCTCAAATTTACCAATATTGTTTTGACGTTGCAAAACAAAGATCTTCAAGGGCAGACCAATGAAATTATCTTTCCAGAGGGTTTTTCAGTTTGTTTTCCTTTGTTGCACTGCAGAGAGCAGGTGGCAGGGGAAATGAGAGGGTAAGAGGAAGGTAAAACTGTGCCTCTGTTGGTGAACATTAAGAGCTACATAGAATTAATATTCATTTTCTAGGTGGATATTGTTTTGGAGGCAATAGGTGTTAATCTGCAGTATCACACCAAAGAGGGCTTTTATCATTTAAAGATTTTCCACAAAAATAATAGCGAGTAATGGAAAACATATGAGAAAGTGCAACATCTGAACTTCCTCTTGCCAACACTGCATTTTATCGATACAAACAAATATATCACTCTTGGGTTATGTCATACTAAAGTTTTATAGGAATGCAAAATAACAGTGAAGCTTTCTAAAGAAATAAAGAAAAAGACAACATTTAGTTTCCTGATTAGCAATAATGTCAAGATACATTGGCAGTAAAAGTTTAATAAAAATTGGATTGCAGCTACTTCCTGAGGCTTATGAGGTGTCTGTAGCATTGCACTACAGCATAGCATATCAGAACACAGTGAGACTGTTTACCCTGTCAATCACTTGTCAATCTATCCAGCTTTCTACAAATACCCCTTGTATTTGGAAGCAGTTTCACAAACCTCAGTAATTAAAATTTTTAACACAATGATAGACACATTTAGCAAAGCTACTAAACTAAAGCAACTAGCATGCACAAAGGACAAAAAGTAATGTCATGGTTACCTTTGGGCAATTAGTTAGGTGTAAAAATCCCATATAGTTATTAAAAATACATGTTTATTTTTCAGGTACTATTTTCATTTGTTCTTAGGGGTCTTTTAAATGTTTTATTAATAAGCATGTGTGTGTGTTTGACTTCGAAGTGAGCAGGTAATTTGTTTTTCTCCTTCACCGCATGCTTTCCCCATAGAAGAAATAAGAAAACACTTGTTTTTACACAAAGCATCTTGGAATCATCTATAGTAAAGAAAGCTAGACTAACTGGGTTTTCCATTAAGAATGCAGAAGAGAATTTTCAAGATAAAAAGCCATCTTCTCAAGAAAAGACAGAAATCTAGACATCACAATGTCTATCAGCTGCGCTCACAGTAAAAGTCACTAACAAGTAACATCATGCTGAGGTTCACGACAGTGATGAGAAATAATATAATAAAGATATTGAGAAGATAAAAAGCTTTCACTGCATCCAAGAACTTGATCAAGTTGATAACTGAAGTTTGGAAGAAGCATGACTAAACATGATATCCCCTGGGATCTGACAACTTATACAAGAACAAGCATCATCAGAAATGACTGCTGATATCCATTAAATCATCCTGTTTCTTTGTACACGTTTTTATATTTCGTTGATCCATGACACGTAAAAAGGGGATTTGACTAGTATAAAGCTCCTCCTGACTGTTCAGAAAACTTAATCTGAAACTCTGTCAAATTACAGGTTTGATTGCCATATGCTGTCAGAGTTTGTGTTGGTGAGGAAATAAAAATTTCTGTACTGAATTACCCTGTCCTGTGACTCTGGGTTCAGGTTTGGCAAGCTTGTATTTCCTGAAGAAACAAAACCCCCTGCAACTCTAGCAGCTGGCCAAACAAAATATCTGCCCACAAAAGCAGGAGAAACAGTAGCATCTTTTTCCCTATATAAATCTAATGATGATTTTGTAAGTAATAGCCATCATAATTCAGATATTCAAGGTGAACTCTTCATTTTATACCCGAAAGCACATTTCTGGGAATTGTAATCTGCATTTTCAAGTGACCATATACAAAAAGGAAGTTATATAATTTGCCAAATTTTTTGGTCCTGATTCACGATGCAGCTGTTTGGTGGAAGAGTCTGCATTTTCCTTCTTAGAGTCATCTTACCCATTTCACACTGAAGAAAATGAGTGAAAACAGTAAACAACTACTCAGGGATTGAGAATAATCTGGGAACAAACAATTAGTTCTATCAGCCAGGAAACCATATGTACATTATAGCAGCACTGGATAGTACTGTGATAGGAAAAAGGAATCTGAAAGGACCAGAAGGTTTCTGAATTTCAAAAAAGCATATTCCAACGAGACTGTCATTAGCTTCAGAGAAAATGTCAACTACTAAGACATTGATCAAGCCGTCAGAGCAATTAATTGTAGGCCATTAAGAAATCTTCAGGGCTAGAGCTGGCACTGATAGAAGTGGAAGAGTGAGGAAGATTGACTTCTTTATGATGAAAAACACATATCTTCCATCTACAGACACATCACTATTTTTCAAGATTCACATGCAATTTACAATATTGTTTCCTACATTTTTCATATGCTTCCCTTGGCACCAGATTTCATTAAGATGCTGGCAGTGCCATCTGCAGCTCCAAAAGCACCTCCTCTGTCAACAGCTTGATCTCAGATGAGTCATTCAGCTTGGGCTAGCAAGCAAGCAGAAAAGCCTCTTAAGCCCGTGTAAATAAGTCAACTCAATGAGCTGCATTAAACACCTTGCAAGTAACAGTCAGTCAAGCAAAGAGAGCAGAAAAATTGCCTTTACTGCAGTTTGGAATTCTAACCTTGAAATTTTGAATTTCAAATTCCAAAATTCTAATATGTGCCACAGCCCACATTCCATTGCAAAGTCCTGCACCACCATTCAAGACAAACAAAAGACACTTCATTCCACCCAACAAAACAGCCATCCCTAATCTTTGGTAGAGTTACCTGCAGAACCTGATGGAAAATATTCTCCCAGGTGCCAGGGCTGATATTCACAGTGGTATCAGTGTGGTGTGTTACACATCCACTACTGTATGTGACTTCATTTAGCAGAGAAGCTAAGCAGTACATTTAGAAAAAGCTAACATAATATGTTGATATGGAAATTGTTTTTATCAAAAAGCAAAGAAGAGGTTGCATCAAAAACAGGAACAACAAAAAAGTTAAGACTTTTCTGTTCTAACAATAATTTTCCTACTCTCAAACCTGCTTTCTGATTTAAAGCTTTTTGGTTCAGTCTGGCTTGAAAATTACTTGAGGATACTAAAAAAAAAAAAAAACCCACTTTTGAATTATATACATATACTAACTTAAAAAAGAAAAAAGATGGAATTATAGGTTAAGATAGTACAACGCTAGGAAGTTCAAAGAAGCTGGAAGTAACTGGCTCAACACCCACAAGGGGGAGCCTGCCCCCCTCAACAAATCTGAACTCTTGCACTTCATTAGACAGTTTACGCTTGTCAGACAGCTCACCAGCCCACACTTTGGTACAGAACATTTTCCACAAGTTTAGACTCTATCCGGGGCTGATGTTTGCATAAGAGGAGAATCACAGAGAGGGAAAGCAGGAAGGAAGCTGAAAGAAATCAAGAAATGGGGATGTGACCTTTACAAAGGGAATATATATAACCTGTCTAAATACACTGATTTTTAAAAGGAAGAACCAGCCCAGGGAAACAGGAATGGAACACTCATACCCAGAAGATATATTTCTTATTTATCTTGGTTCCTATGGTATGGCTGTTTTAATTTCTAATCTGCTTGGAAATGACTAAATATTTGTTAGTATTTCCATTTTGGAACTATTTATCTTCATAGCCACGGTAATGCATCCACATAAAGGCATCAGAGCTGCCAAATTCCTTCATTACAATTTGGATCATGGTGTACAGGCTGGGGTGTTGGCACTTGCATCTCACTGGACCCATAACAGCAGACACTCTTCATCATCAAGTCATTATCACATTTTCCCCTCATGGCTCTGTTTATTATAAGAAATTCCCATGTGTTCAAACACTACCTAGGCTTATGTCAGACTACCAGTTCTATATAAAACTTCAGCACAAACAAATATTCTTTACTTTCCCTTTACAGTTCATACCTTCTGGAGCAGTTCCTACAGATTCACATCTTGAATATAATGTCCAAGAACAAAACAAAAGCATAAAACAGATAAAACCCCATATTATCATAAATGTTTTAACCACACTGCCTGCTCCCCACCCCAGGAAAGTTACTAAGTTTCCTTTCAAAACTACAGTTAATTCACACCACATTTTCCTTTTTAAAAAAGTCTCATATTCGGAAAGTTTTACATAGTGTAATCCACTCTAAACATTACACAACCTCAAAAGCACTGCTGATATAACTCCACACAGCAGGATATTGTTATTAAGCAAATAAAGCAAAACAAAGCATCAATTAAAATGTGATTTCTGATTATACAGTATTTTCCTCTGGTAAGGAATAGAAAGCAAATTCAGAACATCTTTCCAATCTTCTTCTGGACCACCCAGCTGAAACATTGAACATAATTCAAGTTGTTTAGTTTTTTTAATTACTAGTTATAGCTTCCTGTGTACAGTTGATTCTCCTTTCTATATGGAAAAAAAAAAAAATAGACCCTGGGTTTTCCATATCTTGATTTTGAAAGAAAGACATTCCTCGCATACCCAGGGAAATTCATTAACCAAGGCATGCCAAAATGATGATGACCTTACACTTGAGCAGTACAGATATATTGATTATCTTCTGCTGGTATCTTTCTTTGGGCATATCAAAACTACTTGCCCTTTTTTGTTATAAATACTTGACAAATTTATATGGATCCTGCACTATTATAATGCAGAATGAGATTACAAATGATATTACACCATTAAAGACTTTTCTGCAACATACACATTTAGCAAACTAATTGAAAAGTCTTCCCTTATTCAGAAGCCAAAATAAAATACAATTGACAAATACAGTCATACAGCCATAATTAAAAAATGCAAGTAAGGTGAACAAAACACATTAATAACAGCAGGCTTTCTTACAAAAGGATCCCACCCAGAGCTAATAAGGTAAAAAAAGGAGGGTCTGAACACTGTTACAGGAATCTAGTTTAAGTTCCATTTTCAACAAAGTGCAGTTAAAAAGCTTTATGCTTCTAAGGAGCTATAAACTGAAACTAGAGCATCACATTCTTATTCACTATACAAAGATATTAAGTTCCAAATTTACATCTCTAATTAATCAACTAATAATTAGCATTTAACAGATACAGATAATATTTTTCTTAACTACTTTCCTTTGGAGAAACTCAGAGAAATCTTTTCAAGGCAGACATCTCCATGTTTATTGGCATTTTCTCTTTCACTGCTTCTCAAAGATTGGGATTTCTTTTAGTTCTTTGGAGGGTTGTTGTTTTTATTTGTCTTAAAATGTTAATATCTTAAACAGTAATAGTGAAGGCCCAAAGAATTACCAGTGCTAATGCATTTTTAAACCCACACATCACACACTAAGGCCTTGCTGTATGCATGAAAGGCAGAGTTGTGAGCACTCAAAATCCTGTTTCATAGAGTACACAAAACTGAGTGGTTATGCTAATAGTGCTTTGCTTCAGGAAACAGACTGAAGACTTTTACACCGACAGGAACAAAACTATGTCTTTTTAATACAAAATGTTTTCTAATTTTGTTTATTCAACATGCAACAATTCTTACATACCTTAATCTAAATTTCCCTAGAGTAAGCATGTGAAATAATACATTTTTCTGCCAGTGTTGAAAGGGTCTCTAGGCTCAACCCTATATCAAAAACTATTATGGAAATCTGCACCTGTTGTAAGACAAAGTCTTCCCTGGACAAAAAGTCGTATCAGCAATCAGCAGACTCTGAAGTATTCGTGACTTTCAGTTAAATGTTAGCTTTTTCATGTTTCATAATTTTCTCCATATTACCAACTCACTGTCTAGGGTCTATCTAGGCATGAGGAGCACTGCCGGCCAGTAGTCCTGGCTCCATCCGACACCTTTTCACCATTCTAGTCAAATGTGTCACATGGAACACAACAGTGCAAGCAGTCATTCATTCTGCAAGAAAGAATTGGGCTCCTTTCCCCACCTGACACCTTTGTGGATAAAATCACCATGAAGCTTGTAACAGAATGGGTTGGAGACCAGCAGAGAACAAAATAAACGGCAGAAAAAGCTTTGATTTTCAGCTACTATGGAGAAAATCCTAAATGTCAAATCTTGTGAATTTTTATTTCCACAAACTGTCCAGTTCCATTTCTTTAGTAAGAATTTGTGAAGCAGGAGTATTAATATTTTTACTTCAATGCTGAATATACACCAAATTATCATTCTTAGGTCACCCATCTCAAAAACTTGCAATTCCCTGCAGAAATCTTTTCTTCAACAATCAGCATCCTAATTCAACTACATTTCTCCCAGTTTTAGTTTTGCTCTTTGTTCCTCCCAATATACATACACATGATACTGCTGTTATTTTGCTATTCCACTCATATAAATACGCTAACAGCAAATACTAATTTTAAAGCCTTCCCTACAACTCAAATCCATTTCCATTTTCTTTCATTCGACTAAGGAAAGACTAATTTACAAGAGCAGAAGAAAACTCCATTTAGCCAAAATATTAGTGAAATATTTTTAATGTTGCAACAAAATGGAAAAAAATACTCATTTGAAGTGAACACCCCCATAACATGCAAAGCAAAGCAAAGCAAACCTCGTCACCATTGCTTTTGCAAAACTCCATAACATAGTTAAAAATATTTTCTTTTCCATTTCCTGCAGTGCCTTTGATAAGTACACACAAAATGGGATGATCTTATTGTTCCATGTTGCACATTTACAGTTTTTATGATTGTCTCTCACAATAGCTTTTTTCCCAGTGATCATAATCTGTAGTTTGCTGTATTTTGTATTTCCCACATTCTCCAGTCCATATCCACAGAAGAAACAATTCCAGCATACTTTTTTCCTTTTAAATTTAGATCCCTTAGTATCATTTCCTCTACCAAAATTTACTGGTGTGCAGTTTACAGTTTAGATCAGCAATCAATAAAACTACAAAACAATGGACCAAATAAATACTTCACCCCAGTATCTAAACCTTCATTAATATGTGGCACAACTGGCCATGCCCCAATAGCTTTGAACTGAGCAAATAGTTTCATATGCAAGACTTCAAAGGTGACAGTACACTCATTGCTACAAAACTGCTTCATCTTAATATGGCATTCTAGTTGAACAAATTTTACTAACAGTAATCTTTATTTTAGATATTAAAATAATTGTACAATTTTCTGATTATTTCCTAGTCTAAGAAGGCTTAGAACATGATGAAAGATTCTCTTCTTTTACATAGATAGAGGCACTGTTATTCACCAGAACAGTGAAAATGACCTGACTGGCATCTGGACCCTCAAATCTGAATGTGTGTGGCTACCCTCACTGGTGAACCAAGGAAGAGCAACACTGTGTTTATGATTTTTTTTACAGATGAAATTTAAATTTGGCATCTGCCAAACTTACATACAAAACTAAAATTTTGCTATGAGACATCTCTGTACTCTGTGCCAAATGATTAGTTTTGGCTTCTGCACCTCTGACATGAACACTGTACTAGAGATCTAGTGGCAAAGCACTCCTCTACAGTTTCATTAGGCTCTCCATGTCACAAAACTTCTGGTTTTTCATTTTTAGAAATGGTTCTGACACATAAAATTACATCTTTTTTGAGTGGTATTTTTATTGTGTTGTAGGCATGTAAGTGAGGAGGAGAGTAGTGTTGCTATAACAAGTTATGGCATAGGAGAGTTACACAGAAGTATTTGCTCTATTGAATTTACAGACATTACTAAAACCTAGAAGGGAGTTAAGCATCTTGCCTTTTACAAAGAAGGCACAATTCATAAAGAATGCACAATTCATAAAGAACACAGCAAATATGACAGAACCAATTAATCATTGACTAGATATAACATTTCTGCAGAAATAAGGACCAGATAGGAATTTTCTCCAATCTCTGAAATGATCACTGCTTTCATGCAGTATACGTGTGTCAGTGACATTTTTAGTTCATCTAAATAACTTCCTTTCGTTCTGGTAAGCTTTTCAAATTCTTTTCTCCCTCTTTTACACGCACATTTACATTATTTTCTCTCTAATAAGCCTTCCATAATTTTACATTCAGAGAAGCCACTACTACAAACCCACCTGTTACATTAGCTGTTATCCTATCTTCATTGCAACCCTCCCCTGTGAGCCTTATCAAACTCAACACGCAACCTTTGCAGTTTCAGGGTCAATCAACTATCTAAATCCCTGCCAGCTATCCACCACTCCTACAAAAAGCCACAGAAGAGGGGGAAAAAGGAACTGATGTTTCTTCTATCTCCCCCACACTGAAGTACCACATGCACTGAACAGCTGCCACCAAACCTCTCCTTATACACACTACCTTATTAAGTACAAGCAGCCCTTCCTTACAACTGTATGGACTAAACACTCATAGCAAAAATAAAAATGGCATTGAATGGTCTGGACAGAAGGAGAGGTGAAAAGAGGCATTTTGTCTCTTGTACATATTACCTTGCAAATCCTCAAGGAGTGCTTAACTGAAAGAATTAAGCCCCCCAATTCAGCCCCTTGTTTCTTCCCCTAAAGACTAAGGGCCTTGGAAAGAAGCCTTCAGAGTGTGGTCCTTTAAACACCCTTGAGCCAGGGAGAGCCTGCACCTGGGCTTGGCTGTAAAGATGAAAAGAGTTCTGCAAGTCCGAGCTTTATTCCCCATGAGGTGGGTCTGAACAGCCATTAGCAGAGCTGGCCTCTCAAGTGTCTGAGGGAGAGAATAAACTCTGCCCAGCATTCATAAGCGGCCTTTCCCAAGTAAAACCACCAGCCCTGGCTCCAAAACCCTTACAGCAGCTCCAGGGACCAGGACAACAGTCAGAGTTGTTCATCACTGCAGCCCTGGCTTCGGTTCTTCTCCACGACCAAGCATTGCATTTATGTATTGGCACTTTCCTTACCATAGCGAGAGTCCTTTGAATTGGCACTTAGATCATTTATGTGACCTGCCCACCAGGACTCAGAGTCCCACACAGTTCAATGTAGTTTCAGCTGAAGTTTCCTGGTCTGTGTGTAGAAAGTCTTCCTACATGCATTACTCATCCTAACCACTCAGCAGCACAGCAATCCTACAAGCTCTATCAGGACTGCAAAGAGAGCAAGCTAAGCATAGCACAGGGTAAGCCTTTCTTATCTGTCCTAAGGCTCCTTGATCCAAGATGTCAATTAAGAAATAGATATTGCAGAAGGATTTTTCAATTAAAAACACTGAAAAAAGGACTGAAATTGCAATACACTGCTTTAACTGTAAATGGTCAAATATTTCAGACGAAAGCAAATGCAAGTCTCTATCTGAATATTAAATTTCAACTTAATAAATATATTCAGAGAAGTTTGAAAAATATTAAGATCCCACTGGCAGACAGAAGTCTCATTGCAGCTGTAATATTTCATCAAGTGTTAGATGGTTTATGTCAGTTGAGTAAAAAAAAAAAGAAACATTTACTGTATCAGCAGATTCCATCTGCATTTTCTAACTCGGTTATTGACATGTGAGAAGGATACGATCATCAGGAAAAACAAAAAGAATACAATTAAGTTTGTGGATCACCAAAAACTGACTTAAACAGTGTTGGGCTTTTCATTATTAATCTCTTAACACGCTTTAAAATTGTGGGGTTTCTTCCCTAAGCAAAGACCAAATAATAAACAAACAACACAAAAAACAATATCTAAACCTATCTGTAATTTTAATTTTTACTAGTGTGTTTATATAAACACATTAGTTGAAAAGCATCTGCTCTTTAACAAAGAGCATTTCATCTAGCATTAGATCTAGGATGCAAAGAAAACTATTCAAACAGGCTTTGTAGGGCAACATTATTGCAGAAGGCACTTGTATATCAACATTACAACAAAAAGCACTATGAAGGACCCAGAGAAAATTAAACCTTTTAGATAGCCTTGACTTTCTTTGATACAACGTAACATACGGAAGTAGATCTGTGCTGGGTAAAGTGGACATGCAATTTTGCAGTAATGAAGTTTCCCTTGCCAATTTCCTATTCTTTTTGAAGAATTCAGAGAGTAGCTACTGCAACCAAAACATGGTATGTTGTCTGTTACAAAATTCCTTCTTGTTTTTTCTTATAAAAGCTTGTATATCCTTATCAAGAACATATAGACAAATCTGGCAAAACCACAACTTTTTCAACT
This sequence comes from Pardalotus punctatus, assembly GCA_013400915.1. NCBI lineage: Eukaryota > Metazoa > Chordata > Aves > Passeriformes > Pardalotidae > Pardalotus > Pardalotus punctatus. The sequence continues at coordinate 28,315 of VZTX01030052.1, read as the reverse complement.
ACAGTAATTTTTTGTTGATAAATTCTATACTGTTAATTTTCTAAAAAAACCCTATCCTCTTTTTAAGAATGTACACTTTGGGAAATATTTTAAAAGGAAAAATATGTGTGCTGTTTAAATGCTGTGTGAGTAACTTTAAAGAAGCTTTAAAACAAATTCAATGCATTTAAAATGCTATATAAATCAACATTCAGGATGAAGGGTCAACAGGGGTTAAACTGTCTGTCCTTCTTGATTGCATTCATAAATGTCTTTTCTAGCTGTACTTATAGAAGCAACTGCAGCATAACTTAGATATTAAAACCTCCACGGAAACCAACAATAAAAGCTGCTAAGAATTTCACAAGGTTTTTTTTTTTCCTTAGGTGTTAATTAAATGATCATTTAACACTGAAATGTAAACACAACATTTTCATCTACTGACAGCATAGCCTATTATAAATCCAGGGTAATAAACGTCCTGGTGTTAATACTCTGAACCAAGTTCCCACAACACACTAAGATGCCATGTCGTGTCTAAGGTTAAGCATCTAGACACAAAACAAAGATTGTGCCTACTCGACTTCCAGTTCAATTTTCCCATCGCCCAGTGACCTAGGTAACACTTTGAGCAATAAAGAATAAATTTAATTTCTCCAGCATTTTGTGAGGATTAGGAACAATTGTTGGCCTGCAATGACTTTTTATCCTTGGATTCTTTCTCTTCCAGAGCATTCCCCCAGTTCTAAAAGAAAATTCTGATGGTTTAAGACACAGAACAAACAGAACTTTAAATTAGGCTTTTTTCAATCAATTGGAACTCTTGGAGGGGAAGCAATCAACTTTTCTTTGGAGTTTTCTCAGCTATTCAGTTACTTTAGGCTTTAATCTTCCACTTGCAGAAGAAACCTACCATCAAGGGAACAAGCCTCTATGCTTTCAGATTTTCCCTTGGCCTGATTTATTCCTCTTTTCTGTTCCTTTTTTTAATCAAGATGACACGGTTGCACTTAAATGTCCACTCTGTGCAAGCCAAGACTTACAGATGTCCTCTTTATAACATTTCACACCATGTTTCTGTACCACATAATAATGGCATTTTCTCTGACATGCTTTTTACTTTTCATGGCTTCCTCCACTGAGTTTCAATTTCCTACTTAACTCCTGAGTAAAATGTTTCCTAAACCACAATTTACCAAAGCTTTCAAGGTCAGCCCTCCAGGAGCAACCCACAGACTGATTCAGATTGGATATGAGTACGGTTACAGGTGACCAAAACCAGCTACTTTTATTTTTGTATTAAAACGCAATTATCTTAGTTCGCTGCTTTAACTGCCATCATGCCAACAAAGACACAGAAGATAATTATTTACGCTTAGGGTCAAAGTACCAAAACCACAATAGCTAAAGTAGACCTCTCAATTACTCTGAATACCACCACACTATTTTAATAGAGCTATGGCGTGAGTAATTAATCTGATTAATGTTTTCACATTAGACATATTTAAATGCCAGTAGCAAATAGCATAAATTTTTTTAAATAATACAGATATTTGTGTTGGTCGAGAATTATTGCCATAAGTCATATTTTTGTTTGCTTGGTGTTTAAAATAATTTTCCAGTTAAGGTTAAAAGTGACTGAAGAGTTTTGGAGTGTTTGTTTTAATGAAAAAAAACAATAATTATAAGCATCACACAATCACAGAATATTCTAAGTTGGGAGGGACCCACAAGGATCAAAGTGCAACTCCTGGATATCCCTATAGCTGCCTTTTGCTAAAATTAGTCAAATACATCACTCAGTAATGCAGTTTACTAAAGAGTTAGCGATCTGTCTGGATCAGAATTAGTTTAAGCCCCAGCAGTCCACCCAATTTGCTGTTTTATCCCACAACAAAAATGTCGCCTGTAAAAAACCCAAAAAATTGTGGTTTTGTAATTAAAGAAATAAAGGCAAATTCAGCCACAATTCAAAGACGGCTTCCAGTTATCTCAAAAGTAAAAAATATAAACATCCATACTGAGAGCATCACTTCACAATAAAATAGTTTGTTTCCAATTTTAAAAATCTCACACTATTATTTATATTATTATCCAGTAACAAGATTTCACCTGATTTCAGTATATTTGATACACCTTTTTTTTTTTCCTACACAGCACCACAGCAGGTGACATGGAAATACAAAAGAAAGCATGGCTCAGGAAAGGCCTACAGATTAAGAGATTCTGTAACAAAAGACAGGAAGAGTAACATAGTGAAGTTTGAATTGCACAGAGTGATAATACATTTTACTTTTTTTTTTTCTAACTGCATTTCAAAAGTTCATTCTGGTTCTACCAACATTTCCACTCAGCTGAATCTAAGGCTGAATGCTTGCTGTTGCTAGGATATAGCTACTGCAAGTTGTACACCAAATGCATATATGCAATACTTGTTTCTTTGCTCAAAAAATCAATTACCTGCTGAATTGTACACATTTTTTCAGCACTTCCAAAAAATCTCTAAAATGACATCATGCCATATCAGTAAGGCTTATGTCTGAAGCAATGCTACAGTGTTTTGGTTTTTTTTGTTCAGTACCTTGTGATGACAGAGTTCTCAATTTTGAAATGTTATAGCAGAGAATGAAAGCTCAAGGTAAAAGCAAGTGGTGGTAGGACCAGAAAAAAATGCATATTCAAGTCAAATTGCATAAAGTATGGGAGCTCCCAATCCCGTTTTGTCTCTACATTAAAAACAAGCAGGTAACAGAAGTAACAGTCTTTACAATGTCTCACAAAAGTTTACCTCCTAGGTCTTCCATACCAGAAATGAAAGCCAGAGAAGAGGTATTACACACCTGGCAGAGACGTAACATGTTCTTAGTTACTTTGGTTTACTCTTACACGTAATGAATCTTAACAAGCGTATACACATTAATTTTTTTATTTTTTAGATAGGCCTGTCTACAGACTGGGATTATAGCAAAAATAAACTCACAGAGTTGTAACTGGCAGTGGCTATGCAGTATAAGGGACCACATGAAAACATCCCACACTCAGGCAGTAAGTTGTTAGCAAAAATGCACTGATGTAGCAAACCGATAAGTGTGCTTCCACACTGCAGAAGAGATTAGTAATTACTCATATACTAAAGGTTTCTTTTTAATTACAGGCTGACAATACCACAAAGCCTAAACTGTACACTCATTTATATCTATACTAATATGCAGTATCTCTTCACTAAATAATTTTGAAACATAGTTATGTTCTAAGAACTATAGTCACAGCTTAAGAGTGATGCTAACAAAATAGTTACAGTATTTAAAAACTAACTAACAGTAGAATTGGTACATTCTTGCCAACTAAACTTAATTGTCTAGACAAAACAATTCAAACATTCTTCTACTTGAACTAAACAACTGTGGTAAAAAAAATACAAGTCAAAACACAAGCCAGATTGATACACTCTAGGGAAGACTTATTTGTTTCCATTTAGCTCTAAAATTATAAGATTTTATTACATTAAAAAATAATTAAAAAAAGGAGTTTTTTTCTGTGCATGCTGGTAGAATACACCACAACAATCGTAAAAACTCAAGTGACTAAAATACCTCAACACCAATCCTGGGGAGAATACAGCAACAAGGTGGCTTCAAAATTCATGTTCAAATAAATCTTTGTTAAATTGTTGTCCATCCAGCCCACGTATGCAATAAAGTGGAGTACACTGTAATGTTACTGCAGCACATACAGCAGTGAAACCAACCCACTGCACTTACCTGACAGCAGTTCTGGTAACAATCTACTTTCAAAAGAAGAAAAATTCTTCAATATTGCCTATTGAAAAGGGGAAACTCATTTTTGCTCCTCATTGGATTTGACCCAGAGCAGGTGTTTGCAGTTGGAATATTTCAGAGGCTTTGAGACAAGGAGCATTTTTCTAATGAGTGATTCCTTTACTGAGTTATTCCTTTACTGAGTTATTAAAATGGACTCAGACTGAAGGTAAGTGTCTTTTCTACAAAATTATGACCAGAGTCTCACTTACCATGATTACTGTTAAAAGGAATATGACAAAAACCATAAACTACACCTTAACAATAGGTTAAGGTGTAATTTATGTAACAATAGGTTAGACCTATGTATTTATGTAAGAATAGGTTAGTCCAGTACTTAAAAATATTTAAAAGTCCTAGTTCTACCATCTTACATGCACCATCCTATTACCTTTTCTTCCTTCCTATCTGATGTGGTTTGGTTTGCCTTTTTTTTTTCTTTTTTTTTTTTTTTCCTCTCAGTGAAGGTAAATGCAAAACAATGCTCAGCAAGTGATGCAAACAGCACCTCCAGCACCAGCACCGGGAGAAGTTCCCTGTGCCGGGAGCGGCCATGGGCTGGGGCTGGCGGCTGGGATGAGTAATGATGTCGGTCCGGCTGGACAACGGTAACCCTGGCAACTGTAACCTGCAATTCCTGCCCAACCATTGTGGGATTTATTGTGGCAGGGGCCAAAGAGGCCAAGAGTAAAATGAAGCAGAGAACTATGGTGTCTGACACATCTAGTACCACACACTTTAATCACAGCTGGCAGAAATTAATTCAGGATGAATTTTTGCAAGGGCCCCCCATACGGCATGTTTTTCTGTTGTTGCTGCTGGTGCTGTTCTGGCCTAAGACAATTTTTTAAGGTTTTTTTTTTTTCCTTGTAATTATTTGCTGTTAGGAATTTAAGTGACTAACAGACAACTCAGAAGTGAGATATATTAATCAAACTACATTAAGTTTTGGCGTTTTTTTCCCTTTAGTGGAGAAACATTCACAGTGTGCACCTTCAAATACACAAATTAGAAGAAAAGCATGTATCAGACCACATTCACTACAAAGATTGATTTTTTTTCAAAGCCAACATTGCCTAACTTATACAACACACTACTCAGTAAGGAAACTTAACCACATTCCAAGCACAAGAAATGTAAATCAAAAGGGACAAGCTTTGTGCATGTAATTCAATAACCTTTACATGCCACTGATTAATAAAGGTATCTTTTAAAACTGATTTTTCAAACAGCTTGGGTCCAGCACTCAGTATCCTGCAGCAAACAGCAATCAATGAACTGTGATCTAACCAGCCAAAGTAAGCAATCAAAATCTATTTGCCTCAGATAAGCACTCACTAGGCTGCAGTAGTTCTCTGTGCTAAGGTACCATCCCTGACACTACAAAACTTAGTGTGAGTGGGCATACAGGTCACCAAAGAATCCATCCCCTCCTTGCACCAATACTACCTGTTGAGCAATAATTTAATTTATTATCCCAGGGGACGTACAACAGCACCATTATTTTAATGGTACCGCATCAAAACAGAGGTTTATGTACATTGTGCTGTGAGAGATTGCTTGCAAGGTAAGATTAATATACCCTACTGCACTCTTCATACTATTTTTAGCATTAACTACTTCCTACTTAAATATTTATGTCAAAACACCTTTGTAGATATCTCTTAATGGGAAAATCAGCTTCTGTTTTGACTAAAATTATCCATTTTAACTAGTTCCAGGAGATTTCTTGGAAGGCTGCTAAACTGGAAAGAAAGTATCCTAAAAAATAATTTAACTACCTTTGAAATTAAGTGTCTTTAGACACAGAAAATAATGTACTGTCTCTTTTAAATTCTCAACCTATTGCTTTCCTTTACTTACACTTCCCATCTGTCAACAAGTGCTTGTAATTTTATTACACTGTCCTGTAGTTTATGCAGAGTTGGTATTATTTTACAGAGTTCTGTTAATGGACTGGATAAATGGTAATGCTATTTAAACTAGTCTCCTGCTCCAGCAAACACAGCTGCAACTGTACTACTATTTCTAGGCAAACATCTTGACCTGAACACGCAGCGCTCTCTCAACCCGTCCAAAGAGAAATTGGAGCAGACAGCAAAGGGAAAGCATAGCCGGCCGCTGGCGGCAACCAACTGTGTCGAATCATAATTCATATACAGTCTAACCTCTTCCTTTTATATTGCATTTAGCCTACACAACAAGCATATGTGCTTCTTCACCTGGCATCTCATTTACAGCCAAGGGTCAAATGGTAATTATTATTCACAGAAGCTCAATAGTATGTTGAAACCTTGCAGTACACACATTGTTTGATTAGCTGTTAAATGCCAAAAATAAAAACTAAACCCAAAGCAAAATATATATATTATTGATCATGTTTAGAGAACTTTAATTCTCCTTAGAAAAATATTTCTTTGGATGTAAATACATCTAAGCATGTACAAGGATGCATGTAAAAAATCAAATCACTTTCTACTCCACAAAGGGAACAAGCTATATATTATTTGAAAACTGACCACAAACATTTAACCAACATCAGTGCCTTTGCTGGCCTAACATTTTTTTAATTATAAATTTAGTGCTAAGCAGCTGTAGATTTTTACTATCATTCATATTTTCTTTTAAACATGAATACATTATAACCAGACATTCACTTTCATGGTCTGAACAACAATAACCCCTAGGCAGAGGAAATTTAATACTGTGAAGCCACTGATCTCTTACTTTTCTCCATATACGCTATGAGCAGTTGTGTGCTTTATGTCAAAGGACATTATGGATTTAAGACTAACATCCATCAAATACACAATTCTGAAATAAATATATTCAAATATGATTTTGCCTGAAGTGTGTATCCACTTTTTGTCTGCAAATTATGGCTCATTTCTATTTTATATGAATCCAGGTAGCAACCATTACACTATAGGTGAAATAATAAAATGATCATAAATCCCTTTCATTTCCTTCCCGATAGAAGTAAAGTCTTTATCCCAGCTGATGGCAATTATAAGAGACTCAATTGTTGATATATAATACCACATTTGAATATATTATCATATTATAGCAGAGCAAAATATTTTTGTTTGTCAGGACAAAAGCCTTCAGCAGTTTTCTGGCCTAATCATTTAACAATTCATTACATCTACAGGAAAGTTCTGGGGAAAAAAGTATACATCCAAAGCAAAAGAATAAAACAAAACACACAGAGCTTAATGTTTACAGTAGTAAGAGTAATTTAGAGTAATTTTCAGTTTCCCACTGTATATTGCTATAAGAAGAGAGAAAAGAACTATTATTTCACAATGGTAAAATAAACATCAACTCCTAAAAATAAAAGCTTCAATATCAAATTTGTTCTCAAAGATAATTCTACATACTAAAGTGGAAACAAGAAGAATCCAGCTTTCCTCCACGTTCACTTTTATTTTTCCAAACACACAATTGATGAAACCCAGTATTAACTACCAATTTCAACAGCAGAAATCTCACCTGGAGTCTAATGAAATGTATCACACACATATCTAATCAAAACCGGCTGAATTGGTACAACCTTTCCAAAGCCTACTTAAGCATGTAACGTTTTATCCCCTCCATAGCACACACTGTAACATAAAGGTACCTTAAAATTTGTTTTGTTCATATTAACCATCTAAGAATCTAAACTTTATTCTGCATCTCAGCTGCAACACAATTAACTTGCCTCTTAGAAAGGACAATGGGTCAAAACATTTATTTTCAATTAGTGCCAAGAGTAAAACATTATCAAACCAAGTAATATAGTCAAAACACAAACTTGTTACTCATTTTGTTGTAATTTTTATTTAAGGTAAAGCATTTTATGTTTTTTTCTTCTCAGAGCTTGAGTTACTACTTTTCTCTGTGAAGGGACACAGGAGAGACTTGTCTACAGACCTAGAATTTGCCAATGCTATAATTTTTTCTGGCTAAGTGTGTACAGCCACAAAAGCACACCATCACAAAACCAAAGTGCTTTTACAGCTCTGCATCTCTGGGTCAGAATCTCCACAGGCATTTTGTATTTCTTTTAACATAGAAACAATAAAAAAAAAACAAAACCCCAAACAGGAAAAAAGGAAAGTCAAAGTATTCTTCCTGCAAAACTTCCTTATGGAAGTCGGAATCAATGGCAATACTCTCATACAAGTATCAGTATCTGACATAGATATAAAAGAAATTTTTTTTAAAATCTTGCAAAGCAGTCAAAGAAAGTATTCAGCTTAAACAAAACACCAATGTTCCAAGACACATTTTAGCCCTGCTTGAGGCAAAAGACAAAAAACCTAATGCAAGACACAGTAACAGACCAAATCCAAATTTTCCTGGATAATAGTTATTGGGCCATGCCTACTTACAGCCTGTATAACTTCGGTGTCCCCAGAAAGAGCAGCTCAGAAAGCAACTGGAGGTTATTTCTGTTTAGGCGCCTTTGGAAAGAAAAAGAAAAAGTTGTGTTAAATTACAAATGCTACAGCAATGCCATGCAATCACTTTGAGTTGGAAACCCAGTGCTGTAACAAGCTGATTTTAAAGACCAGAAAGGTCCATTAGCGGAGACATGGTCCAGTAGTAAATTTACCATGGACTAATTACATTTTCTGGTTTCCCCCAACAGACCATATTACCTATTTTATGAAAGATTTTGAATCTCAGCAGTGTGAACCAATCACTAAGTCAGGACTCCATCCTGCATAAACAACATGAAAGCTAAAAACACAAAATCAGCAGTGTAAATTCAGCTCCCTATCAGCTCTACATTTCTCTTAGTATAATGAAGCAGATGGATATTTTGTGACTATGAAGAGGTTCAAGCATGTATCAAATGTATATATTTTCAATAACCAGATAATATTATGTCTAAAGGCCCATATAACCTATTTATATAAATTTTAAAAAGCAAAGGAAGCTGTTACAGAAACCCTGATCAAACAGAAGTCAAAAAACCCCAAGGAACCACTGCTTGTATTTTGCATTACAAGGGAACTTTTTTCAAGCAGTTTTTACTCTTTAACTGAAAAGATAGAAACTTTGAGGAAGTTAAATTAAAAAACAGAACACGATCAGCAGTAAATAAGACAGTGTACAAAAGCAAAAACTGCAGCTGAAATCTGGAAGGTGCCCATTTGTCTGTGAAGATTCTCACTGAGCATGCTGACCAGGGTCACAGCTGCTCACACAGGGGACAAGATCAAAGCCCACTGTATATACCTACAGACAACAGAAAAACCACTAGCGAAGGCAAATATATTCTATCTTCATGATCTTTTCTTAATATACAATGCAGATTATTCTTTCTACTGTGTGTAAATGACAGCTCTGGAGCATACAGTCATCCCAGTCAAGAAGTCAGACTCAAAATAGATTTTTGGTTGTTTTCAAGCAATGCAGCACATGTGCCACCTGCCATCCACATAAAGCAACCTACTAGAAAGAACTGTTTTGTCCCATAAAATTTATCACAACTCACAGTTTGCAACGCACAATGCTCGCCAATAAAATAATTCAAGGCACTCATGGATATCAGACTGCAAGGGACTGATTTACACATATACACACACACATACACACACGCACATACACATACATATATATGTGCGTGTGTGTTAATCAGTATATATATCAATGTATCAATCATATATATGTATGTATGTATAAAAAATTGTTACAGCGGTTATACTACATGGATCAATAGACTGCTATCAAGACATCCCACAAGGTAAAAAACTGTAGTGGGCATCAGTTTTGAAAAATTAAGTTTTAGAAATTCATAAAGGCCCAGATTTTCCTGTTTCTTATTCTTAGGGCTGAATTTAAATAATGAAGCCTGTTTAGCTTCCCAGGGCTAATTTTTCATAAACCTTGTTCCATATAAAGGTCTTTCCAGCTTAAAGGTTTTTCCAGAAATTCCCATGTAGATACACACAGACATTCAAAATCTAATTTTACAGAGCTCCATGGTTTAGCTCACTTAGCTATTGGTCCCTTAAAGCTCAATGTGACTACTGATGAGAGTGAAACAATCTAAGAAACAATTTTATGCACAGAGGTTTGCTACCATATTTCAAGTCATAAGCAAGCAGTCAGCTTTTTGAGTTCAAGATTTTCATAATTCTCCAGTGTTAATGTCAGGTTCCCTTATGTTAGTCAAGCATCAGAAATCCTGATTTTTCTTAGCAGAAGAAATCTAAATCATGCATCTAGAGATTAAAAGAAAATTTAAAGTGAAAGAACCAAAAAAGCAAAGACTATACTTCTGGGGTAAGAGAGATGAGTGACAACGCATTTTAATAATTGGGAAAAAAAATGCTTAATCTAGCAACAACAAAAAAAAAAAAATCTGTATTGTGATTTTGCAAGTCACATTTCCAAATTAGTAGAAGGAATATTTCCCATATAAAAGAAAGTTAGACCTATGAATAAGTTAATGACTAGTGGAAGACTTCCGATTTGAAATTCTGATTTTTTAAAAAGAAAACAATACTTACATAAAAACAAAAAAGTGATATATTTTACTGTTTCTGTATCTACTGCATTTTCAAAATAAGATCATTTAAAACAGACATTTTCTGACCTTTAGTAAATCGATGTAGGAAAGTATATGCCAAGACTGCAGAACTGAAGTAGAAGACAATTGTTTCACACTAAATTATATTTACAATCCAAAGAGATTTTGAAAATGAAACAAATGATTAAGCAAAAAAGAAATAAAACTCATTCAGCACTTCTCTTAGCTAAAGAGAGACTTAAACCTCTACGTCTGTGACTACAGATCCAAAATTACATGGAAAAACATGCAGGGTAAAGACTTAAAAAAATTAGTTTCTAATCAGCTGCTCAGGACAAAAATCTCTACTGATATTTCTAAACTCTGTTCAGTTTGGACACTAGACAATAATGATGAGCTGTAACTGAAAGTGCAATGAAATTACTCAGTCAGTATCTGTATTTTTGTACAAGTTTCGTAAAATACAAAAAGGGCTCTACAGTACAATGAAATATTAATTGATGATCAAGTTCATCAGGCAGACTGCCTTTCACTAAATGCAACAACAGACTTACAAGGACACATGGGATCACAACGATACTTCACAGGCTGAATACTTGCTCTGCTATTTAACTTCTTTTGAAACAGATAATACCTTAGATCAGGAGTTTCTGTTATTAGCTGTAGTTCACATGGCACACACAACTGAGTATACCTCTAACAGACTGATGCATGTGCTGCTGTACAGCCTTTCCAATCTAACCTATGTCCAATAAATCAGGTTTCATTAATTAAGCTAGCAATAAATAGCACTACCCTCATGTCTCAACAGTTTCTACCAAGTGAGCTTGGCACTTCAAACTAGTGTTTCAAATATGTGCGTTACTTTCCCTTTCACAAAACTAACATATTCTTCTCCGAGATTGAGGGAATACACAAGTTAAATACTGACCTTCTTTGAATCCCGCATTTTGTATCTTTTACTTTGAATAGCTTCATCCCACTCACTGAATTTTCTTTTAGAACTAAGCTTTCTCTACCAAAAATTTGACCATCCTTATTGCCTGTGAACATAAAACATTACTTATTTTCATGAAGGCAATAATGGGAAATATGTCCTTTACTATACTTCAGAAAGAGGCTTCAGCTACTCTTTACATCTAACCCTTTACATCTAAAAGAGTCAATTTGCCGAGTTTTCCATATGGAGATTTTACAAACTAGACTTCACTGAAATACATTTTCCAAGACTACAGTAGGTAGTTCTGTCTAAAAAAATGCTATGAAAACATACATGAATGGGAAAAAGTACACAGAGCAAGTCTGAAAGGCGGCCTAGTATCACAGTACACAACAGTTTCCCATCCAACAGCCACCAGAAAGAGTTTCTAATCTTTGGAAAGAGCCACACAAGGACTCCAGAAACTACATTACTATTTTTAAATGGTTCACTAATTTACATGGTTCCCCAATAGTTCTACTTTTTCAGGTGACCTGATGCTTGACTTTGTCTGAAGTAACACCTAACCAGAACACACAAACATAACGCAACAAGAGTGAGTGAGAAAGATATGATCTCCTTTTCTCTCTGGAGCTGAAACCCAACATAAGCACAGTGGATCACAGAACCCAAGACTGTAGGTTTCCAAGAACTAGAGCTGCTTTGAGCAAAAACAACCAGAAACACTCCACCACAGCTTCTTTCAATGTGTGTTGGCAGACACTTCGGCACAGGTACCTCACAGGCCGTGTTTCCCCTGGGGCAATGTGAGAAGAGAAATTTCAGTTTCACCAACTGAACTACTCTCCCAGAACTGACACAAAGCTCAAAGTGAAGCACTGAAGAAATATTGATGAGATATTCCATACTGCTACTATTCGGTTTTCAAACTGAGCTATAAATATTTGTGTTTCTCAAGCAGAGAGCTCAAAGGAGATGTAGCATTAGTGGTGTGAGCTACAGAAAATGTGTTGAAGAATCTCTTCTAGCATTGCAATAACTTGGACTGAAAAGTCCTTCGGCAGTGTTCAGAAATAAATGGATTATGTTTGAAGATTATAGAATCCTTTCAATTTAGCACAACAGAGGCCCAGTTGCAATTCTAATATACATCATTTTTCCTTGTGTTGCTGAATGCATCCTTGGGAAGAGATTGGGCAAACTTACACAGGTAAATTTTTGAGCTTTTCATGATGAATCCAAGCAAAGTCCACATACTACCTAAAGTATATAAAGTATTTAAAATACTTCAGCTTAAAATTCCCAGAGCTTGGTCTTCTAGACACTGTAAAGACTAGAAAAGCATCTTCAAAGTGAAATGATTGAAGAAGTATGCAAAAAGATTTAAGGACCAAAAGGAAAAATCTCCGACAAAAGAGTATGTGAAAACACTCATTAAAGGAAGTTCAATACCAACATGCAGATATAAAGAAAAGACAAAGAATAAATAACACTCTGAAGCAGACAACAGAAAGGAGGGCAAAAAGATGTGGCTTGATTTGAGCTAGTGGTTCTAAACAAGAGGCTATTTTAGATGAAACTGGTATACATCTGAGTTTTACTTGTCTTCTGCATGCGGTCAGAGGATATGTAGATGATGACACACAGGAACACTGCAGGGACAACACATCACATTCCCAGTACCAACATATCCTATCCCATTGGAGTCTGGCCATGCCACAAATCCATCCTGATGTCTCTCTCAAGTTTCCATGCCACAATAACTATGATCCAGTAGCAATCATGCATGGAGGAGGAAGGGAGAAAAAAAAAAATCTTGATTGCACTGTGTACAAATATAATAATCTGCAATTGCTATCATTCACACGCATTTTTTTTGACTTGTTACAGCCTTCACTGTAACTTGTTTCTGATCCCACTGTATCAACTACACAAAGCCAGAGAAGGTGAATGAGACTTTAGAGTCTCTCTGGGCAAATGAGTCGTTCCAGTGCTTGACTGTCCTCGCAGTGAAGAAGTTTTGCCCTTATGTGCAGTTACATTTCCCACTCGGATTTACCCTTGTTGGCTCACCACAGCAATGTGCCTGCCTTGAGCTTTTTCATAACCACCTCACAAGTACTGGAAGGCTGCTATTTTGACCCACCCAAGTAATTTTCCAATGGGTTTTAGTTCAAGCAGATGCAATTCTACCCCTAGACCCCATATGACAAAAGAAGCCCTAAAAGATAAGTTGAGAACTAATCGAAGTTAAAAGCTGTTCCAAGTAAGTAATAAATCAGCTGTACTCTTTAATTAGAAACAGCCTATCCCATTGGGTGCATAGAGAATGAGAGCCTTCCAAAACTCTAAATACAAGGCACAGTTGCATTTTATTCCACCACCATTGCTTCAGGAAAAAGGATAGAAGGCTTCCAACCCACATGAGATTAATGATAGCAGAATTCACTATTTTTCATTCCTCCTCCAAAGTTAGACAAGTAAATACACTATCTGCACGTATTACCGCACAGCACAGTACAGCTTAGAAATTGTACTCTTCAAAGGAGCATATCCACACCTTCTATTTGTCAGCAGAGGAAATTACTATCACACCCATTCAAAAATAGCATGTAACAGCTCACTGAAGCTCATTTGCAAAAAAAAAAATATTAAAAAAAAAAGCACAAAAGCCTGTTTTCATTGCATTTCAATTTAAAATGAAAGAACATGTCAGTAATCAAACCTCTGTGTGTTCACACAGGAGCACTTTCTACTCACAACTGAGCCCACCAGGCTCCTTAAGTATTTCCAAGATGTTACAGGGATATGCACCTCTGGGAAGGTCTACCATCAGTTCAGGCTTTATGAGCTCAGGAAATACAGAATCCACCTACAAAATCATCCAAGTATCTCAAAACAGAAAGCTAGTGCATAGCACCCAAATCATCTCCATGGGCTGGTTTACATATGATGTTCTAAAAATCTGACTCTAAAAAATGGGATCAGAGTAACAGACATCAAAGTAAGTGACTTCTATTGCCTCAGCAGAGAAAATATAGACAGCTTAACTTAGACTTACAACTGAAAGTAAGGCTAGTCACTACTTTTTTACAAAAAAACATGTTGCTATATCTGCCAGAGGCAGAAAATATTTGTGCATCCATATCCAAAGCCACAAGCTGCTGAACTTTAACACATCTGGCAACTGCTGTCTGTGAATGTGACTTGCATGTCATCAAGTGAGAGGAAAGCCCAAGAACTAAGAGCTAAGCAAAAGATCGTGCCAGTTTTTCCATTAAGAATTCTCTGCAAAGATCTCCTTTCTCTAGTCAAACTACTCATAATCTCATTAAGCCTAACAATATCAAGTTTACCAACCGCATGAGTAAAAACTGGAATCTGAGAAGTTCAAGGCTGTTCTTACAGCATTTGAATGTCCAAGAAGGTTTTCACCAGGTCAAGAATCACTTAAGCAGGACCCCATTTTGCAGGCTAAATAGCGAGTAGCTAAAAAAGATATCTAAGTTGTTCTCCACTTAACTTCAAATATCCATTAGATATTTGTTTCTGTAAAAAAAAAAAAAAAAAAAAAAAAAAAAAAAAAAAAAAAGACCAGAAGAAGGACATTACTGCAAACTCTGTTTCTTTTTTGTGTAGGAAGCAGTGAAAGGTACTTTTCAACTCCACTACTACATTGAACTGGTGTATACTACTTGAAACCTAAGGTATTTTCTGTCTTTCATTTTCTTCTCCCATGAGTTTGATGTGAAGTCCAAAATAACCATACTCCCTCCTCTCCTACCCCAATCAATCCTCCATACATTATGCAGACCAGTATTTTGCATTGTTGAGTCTATACTCACTTAGCAAAAAAACCTCCTTGAAGAGGCAAAGAAAAGACAGGAACTAAGGCTGATGTTTTCTGTATTCCTTACTGTTTCAACAGAAAGGATATTTCTATAAATAGTTGGTCATTACTCTTATTAATTCTGTCTACAGCAGTAAAAAGCATGAAAAACAAATTAAAAGCCAGGAAAGTGCAGGCCTCATCTCAACGCCTGGGAAAGTGATAGGGCAAAAAATAAGCTATTTCTATTCTAGACACAGTAAGGACAAGATAATGACTGGGAGTAGTCAGCGTAGACTTAACACTGGGAAAATTACGTCTGACCAGCCTGGTAGCCTCCTACAATGAATAAGGAACTTGGCAGATGAGGGGAAGGCAGTAGATGTTTAATCTTGACTTCAATAAAGCTTCTGACCATGTCATTCATAAAGGTTGTCCTCACAGACAAACTGATAAGAGTACAGACTAAAAAAGCAGGTGATGAGGTGGACCAAAAACTGTCTATAGTGGCAAGTTCAAAGAGCCGTGGTGTAACCGTGGTCAGGGCACAGAGGCGGTTTGGAGAACGGTCACTAGTGACGTACCCCAGGGGTCAGCAGTGGAATCAGTACTGTTCAAACCTTCATTCACAACCTGGAACATGGGACACATTGCACCCTCAGCATATTTGCAGATGATACAAAACCCGGAAGAATGGCTGACACACCTGTCAGAGGAACCCAGAGAGGCTGGAGAATTGCTTGAAAAGAAAACTTGGAAGGGCAAGAAATCAAAATGGAAAGCCCTGAACACGGGGAACAACCCCATGCACCAGCACACACTGGAGAACCACCAGCCAGAAATCAGCTTTCCAGAGAAAGGCCTGGGTGCAGGTGAACAAGAAATTAAACCGAAGCCAGCAACATGGCTTTGCACAAAAGGCCAACAGCATCCTGGGCTGTAATCATAAGAGCGTTGCCAGCAGGTCAAGGCTGCTGGTTCCTCCCCTACAATCAGCACTGGTGAGACATCTGGAGAGCTGTGCCCGGTGCTGGACTCCCCACTACAAGAGACATGGACACCCTGGACCAAGTCCAGGGAAGAACTGTTAAGCTGACTAAGGAGGTAGATTGAAGCAACTGCCACATTGGAAGAAGTTGAGAGAGCCAGGACTGTTTAGCCTGAGAAGGAAAAGTCTCAGAGATATCTTAATGTGTATAAATACTTCATGTGTATAAATAAGTGATGCACTTCCATCCCAAGTAAGGAAGATGGAGTCAGACTCTTCTCAGGTGCACATGGTGAAAGGACTAGAGGCAATGGGCACAAATCAAATTACAGAAAAACTGCATTTCGACTTCAGAAAAAGTGTTTGACAGTGAGGGGGATCACATACTGGAACAGGTCGCATAGAGAGGCTGCAGACTCTCCATTGTTGGGAGACATTCAAAACCCAACAGGAAACAGCCCTCAGCCACCTGCTCTGATGGACCTTGAGTTAAGGATTATACAATCTAGAGACTTCTCCAAACCTCCACAGTCTTGTGAGGCTCACTGATTGGATTTTATTCTATAAAGTACACCACCAAAAAAGGAAACAAAAGTTATAAAACATCCATAGAGTAACTGAGGTTCAAGTATCAAATGAAACAAGGATGATTTTGACAATACCTGGGATCTACCAAGAAAAAAAAAAAAAAACAAGGCAACAAAAAAGAGGAGGTGAAACCAATCTAAGAGATGGAATTTAGCTAGGGTTTGAACAGATTGTTTAGAAAGACAAGAAAGGCCTTCATATAGTCCTGATAGGCTTGTAACTGTCTTTCTGGCATGGAGTTACAACCATAAGTTTTCACTCAAGTATTTTTCTATAGCACCTGTACAGACATCCTGCCAAAATAAAGCCAGAAAGGCTGGTGTGCCTTAAAAAAATTAAGGTAGACATTGCCATGTTGTATTTGATTATCGGTCTAGACTATTGCTCAAGACAAGCCAGCACAATGAACAACATACCATGAAAACAAATATGAAAATAGAACATCTCTGATGAAGGTTCAACCAGACTCCTCATAGTAAATGAGGTAATGTAACACTATGAGTCACTGAAGTTGCAGCCAGATCCCTCATACACTTTGGAGTTTAACTGCAAAATTCCAGATAGAAGTGTGGTTTCTGCAATCAAAATAAGGAGCATCTTAGACAAATCTTTCAAATATGCTACATTAAAATGCAATGACAAGTAGATTTTCACCTGTGACCACCTAATATTAAATCAGTATTTTTAAAAAATATTGAACTGGCTCTGCAACAGATAAATATGATTTTTACAGAGTAAAATTAAAATGTGTAGCTTTAAGTTTAATATCAGTGCTCTATAGAATCCATTTAAAATAGCTTCTGAAGACAAAACACCATTTGAAATAAAAACACTGGCACAAAAGCTCTGCAGAATCAGATTTAGTTTCACCATTTTGCAACAGTGCAAATTGCCCATTTCAGAGGAAGCAAGAAAGAAGAGCATCCAGCAAACAATGCCACAAAGGAAGAGCACAAAACAGATGTGGGAAAAATAAACAGCCTTCCTGCCCTGGAATTTGTAAAAAGGTCTGCAAAGAGCAAACAGGACTTCTCACTGCAATTTGACTTCTAGAGCAATAAAAGGAGTCCCATGAGAAAAGACACTCAGATGAATAAAATATAATAAAAATAAATAGTGGGCATTGAAAAGGCTTTTAGAACAGTGCTCTTGGACTTAGAGTTTTATCACATATTTTGCAGTGTTCTGTAATCAAAATGTAGCTATAATCTGATTTTTTTAAAAATTCCATTGGAACACTGCATCTATTTAAATACGGTCTTCAAAGACAGCCTTTGTCTGCCTCTGATTCAACAGACATTTTTAAAGAAGATATTTGAAGTTGCTTTGACAAAAGCCAGCTAATACAGAATAACTACAGTAGTAGTTTTATTCTTTTTCCTAAAAAAGCTATAAATACAGGTAGCCAGTATAATTCATGTAAGGTAGTCCCACATTCCCTTGGTAAGTGATTAACACCGTAGGCTTCATGGTCTTGTCCCTGTTCTAAGAGGAGGAATGTGCTGCGCATTGCCCTTTAACTATGTAAAACTAGCTAAAAGAAGGATTTTTCCCATCCATGATTAACAAGGGATAACTGTTCACCCCCTTCAGGGCTGTACAAAACCCAGTATTCTCCACCTGAACTCATTATTCTTCCGTTAGCTATCACACACCTGTGTGATGGTATTAACCCTTCAAATGCTCAAATATTCAGATTGAAGCCACACAGGTGATTAAGTATCAATGCCATAGAGGAGAGACAAGCGTAACGTCAAGCAGCCTTAAAAAACAAGCACATGCAGAACCGCACAGGTTTTAGGCAGTCAAACCTGGACTTTCCCAGCTGCAGCAGTCAAAACTGTTCAAATTATACCCCACATGAAAAAAGTTAGTTCTCAGACTGCAGTTATGAACTTGCACATAATAATGAAGACCAGCATTCAGTGGGAAAATAAACTGGAAACTAACTTCCAGCTAAAGAGCATTCTAAGAGCTCAGTACAACTTCTATACCACATAACATAAGATCTTATCACCAAAAACCTGATTTCATTGACACAACTTATAGTCAAGCACAAGAGGAAATATTGTTCATTTATCAGCGGTCCTTTTAGGAATTATAGTGATATAAATGACTCCTAGAACAGTAGTCCTACTGCTAACACAGAATTTTTACCAAGGATACTAAAACTTCACTTCAGTCTTTACGCTTTACACCTAAGGGTCTGTAAATAAGGAAAAAAAAAAAACATATTTTGCTTCAGCTAAAAACACAAAACTGCATCATAAAAACAGATGACATTCAGCATTTCTTTCCAGAAGTCTCTGCTCCTGAATTTTGATCATATAGCTTCACGGAAGTGAAATCTAGGGTTTCTAACACTTCTCATCTGTAATGGAAATTACTATATACTATCAGATTCAAAACCCAGGAAGAAGAAGTTCAGCCCAAACCTGCTTATTCTGGGATTAATTTAAAGAAACACAGAAAATCTTGCTATTCCTCTTTTTAAAGTATTACTTGGAATTTACATTTTATTGATAGACCTAGTCAATTAATTGGAATAAAGCTGCAATCTCACACCACACATCAATACATCATAAAAAGTTAGCACATAGGTTAATTTTAGTCTCTGGACAGCATGGTTTTTTCCCCATCAGTGATCCAGTAAGTCTTCACCCTAAGAAAGAACATACACATAATATAGTGTGGCCCTTTTCTAGACTAGATAGAAAGAACAGTACTTGTTCATCTAGTCTATTCTGAAGCACCTGTTGATGCCCTTGATAAATGCCCAGGCCTGCTGGGCACTTATGCCCAAAACAAACTGTATCTGTTTTCACCCTAGATGGAACACTGCTTCTTAATCTATCCTGCTACGCATGACTTTGTAAGATGAGATGTCCTGTAAAACACCATACATTTAGAAATCATGGTAACGCCTAAGTCAGTTTTGATTTCATCATTTCAAAACCTGCTAATGAGGTGTAATAGTCTACCACGTTTATGCAACTAGGTTAGAGCTTGAACAGATAACCCTAACCCTGCAATATATGAAATATAGTTAAACCCCATTTTATTTTACTGAATCCCATTTAATATTTTTTACAAGATGATCTCCTTTGTACTGAGGTTACAATTAAGCCCTTGCTGCAGAAGCTGCAAATGCAGTCATTTCTCACACAGATTTGTATCCTGAAAAGAAATCCACCTAGTACCAAAGTCTGTTTACTAAGTAGAAAGAACTTTTCCTTGAAGCTGTGTAGTTGAAATACATTTTTCCTTCTGTGCTATGACACATCTGTAAGTTTCAAATTGCTCATCCACAGCATGAATAAAACAATACTGACTTTCAGTACTACTCAAACACTCATAAGTACACACCTAAGTAAATGCTCTCTTCATGTTAACTTTGAATAACTTGTTTTAATTTATTTGTGAAGATGGAGCCCAAATAAAAAGCAAGTAGAGACAATTCCTCAGTCATTTTAGAACTGTGTTGCAAAAATTTAGGAAAAAAAAAAATCAATGAACTGTAACAAAACATTTGATTCTTGAAATATTTCTTTCTACATCCTTCAGTAACACATTGTAAGAAACATGAAAATACAACAGATAACTTTCAGTTTGAAAGCTACTTCATGTACCAACTTGATGTTCAGCCCTTACGGCATTCTTTTCTTGAACTCATGATTTCAGCTTACTCATGTCATGTAGCTCAGGAGGGGCTGTTTTTTGGGGAGATATGGTGGGGGTATTTAGCTCAGACACCAACTCAGAAGTTGCAGTTATTCCTCTGAGAGTAACATTTTATCTACACACTATTTTGCAGCAGAAATAGGCTTCATGGGGATTGGTGGCTTTTTTCCTTTGTTTGTGCGGTTTTTGGTTTGGTCTTTTTTTTCCATAGTTAGACATTTTTAAGTCTACACAGGTAGCACTTTAGAACTGTTAATATAATAAATGGACATTTAGGAAAAAAAACTATTAATTCAAGTATCGAAAGTATAGGGGCTTGGCCTGGAAACTTTTTAGGCCACACAAGTAACCTTTCTCACAAGAGTAATCAGTGAGACTACTCATGCAAACCAAGTGATTCACATGGTAAATGTCTGCAGAACCAGACTCCAAATTAGCATTTTAGGGACAAACTGCTTCCTCAATGCATTATTCACAAATACAGGAAGAAAAAAGCAGTTTTGAAACTATTACTGTAAACTCCTCCTACTCTAACATTTTTTCCATGTCATAGCCTTAGCATGGTAACAACTGGAATCCCAACTACTAGACTTAAAATAAATATTAGGAAAAATTATGACTAAAAAGTTTTCCTATCAGCCATTTTTTTAATAAAAGAAAAGGTAATTGCTCTCCTCTGTAAACAAATGAAGAGGATATTTAGCCCTCAAAACCTGAAAACCCTATATTTCTGGAGTACAAAGAACTGTAAAGAAACTTTAGATTTAAGCAGCTTCTAATAGAACTGGTTCAACAGCCTATGGCAGCTGTCTTCAACAAAATTTTATACTTCCCGCCAGAAAACAACAACTTGTAAAAACACTGGGATATTTTGAGCAGTATTTGAGACACCAGAGAATGAGGTGAACTTGGGGATAACAATGGCCTACACTTATTAAGACTAATTTTTAAAGCTATGTCTAACAGTGTCAGTTTTCATACAGTGGAAACTTTTATCTTCATCTTGCTTTCTTAAGATACTATTTCAAACTATTAAAAACATCACACCCAAGATGACAGCTTTATGAAGAAAGAAGACGCTAGTGTTTAATTCCACATTCTCATAAGGCATTGTTTCAAAAGGTTTTGCTCCCTATAATAAGCAGTGGTCTCTGGAAATCTGTAAGTGTTGTGAAAATCCTCCATGTCTTGACCCTTTTTGTCTTCCTACCGTGAAGCATATTGAAAACCACTACTGACACTTGACTGTGGTCTCTGTAAGAGAGGTTCACAAAACCTAAAAGGAGACATCCCAATCCTTTCTCTCTGGGACCTGCCATGTACTGAACAGCCATACACTCTTTAGAGGCCCTGCTCAGGAACATAGGTTCATACAAGTTACTAGTTAATATTGCAAGTCTTGCAGATGTCAAATAAAGGACAGTCAAGACTATAATTAATCCACGAGTTTTTAGCACTGCTTCAGGATGTACTCCAAGGTACAAGCTGTCTTTAATACATACAGCCTGAACTGAAATTAATACATACAGCCCATTTTTCAATCAAAGAGGGTTTCAGCAGGCAGAGCATCTACACAACACAACAGATCATGTGATTTTTCCATTCAGTATCCAGTCTGTGAAGAAAACCATACTTGTGGCAGACTTGCCAGCTCAGGCAGTTGTACCAAACTGCCTTGAACTGAAGCCCCAAGATCTCAGCCCTTAAAAACCTTTAAGACTGTCAGAGATCAGAACTAAGTGAACACTGCAGTATGTAGCCATTTATTTGACTGAAGACTTCTCACAGAAGTATCCAACTAAAAGGCTTACAGCAATATCAACTTCACCAGTGCTTCTCCAGCTACTAAAGTTTCCACAATCCTAATACCAAGTTGCTGTTTTCCACCTTGTTTTCCCTCTTATTTCTTAAGAGCAGGCATAGCTATACAATCATTTATTGCAACCTGAACACTTTTACTTTAATACAGGCTGATGTAGTAGTAATCACTTGTTACAGGTATTTTTACTGTAGCCTTGGGTTCCACTGCACTTCTACAATTCCACTGGTGTGACACAAATTCCCATTGTGGAGAGTATTAGGTCTAAATAGCCTTGTGTACATACAAACCCACATACCTAGTGTACTAGAGATGTGTTGTTGTTGTTTTATTAAGCTATAGGAGAAACCACCTGACAGATGCAGACATGGATTTAATAAAATCAATCTTAAGCAGTTTTCTTCTGAAGAGGTCAATCCTCTCTAAGATTACTTCTGCAAAGTTTTTCAGGTCTTCCCTTCCATTAGAGGGAGCTGAGGATACCCAGCCTTTTGGATTATCAGATCTATAAATAAGTATTCACAAGTAACTCATTAACCAACCAAATAGTTCCTTGGGAGTCAGAGTTAGTGGTCTAAAAAAATCTTTGTGACTGAAATTACAAAAAAAAACAAATAAAAAGAAAAACCAAAAACAAACCCAAAAAACCACTGTAAGAGGCAAACCTAAAAGAAAAAAAAAAAAAAGAAAACAAACAAACAAAAAAAATTTTAAAAAAACCCAAAAAAAAAAATAAACCATCACTTCACTTAGAGAGATGGGCATTTGGGCATTTCTTTTTTCCCCAAAAGGAAACCGATAAAATATGTTGTTCACATTAAAGAGAGTACTGAAGTAGAGGAAATATATTTTAAATTCCAGCCTGTATACACTAGCAGAAGATATTTCAACATAAGCAGTATCACATGTAAACAATCTTATAAACCAAATTGATTTCCTTTAAGCTGCAGTGAAGTTCTCTTATACCTTCTGCTGGCATGCTATAAGGTCTGCATCAGGTATTCTTTGACAGCAGCTTGGCACACTACACTTAAGAGTGAAAATGTGACACCCTACACTTACACATTGAAAAAAATCAAAAAGCTTTAAAGTGCTTGCTATTTAATGTATAAAAGAAAATACTTGAACTAAGTACCCACACGTTTCCTGAGAAATAATTTTGGATTTCAAAATCCCAAGGAGATGAATTGGCTGTAAGATTACAATGTGCCTTCATCAGATGGACTTGGCAGTTGTAAACAAGAAGAATTTTCTCAGCTTTTCCCCACAAATATGAAATATTTGCTCTTAGACAACAGCTGGGGCAGTTAAAAGACATCCTGCACATATATTCAAATTACAAGTCACCCACACACCTAACAGGAACTGAATTCCAGCAAGTTAAAGAAACTGACAAGTGTTGGAGCAGATGTAATAGAACTCTGAAGACAAAACATAATCTAACTTTTTAGGTCTAAATAACTAAACTTTCAAATAGCACAGTTTCCCTGCTGAAGGGTGAACAAACATAACCCAAAAAGTAGCCACAACTATCACAGTTTCTCCTCAAAACTAGTATCTTAAGTAAATGGAAAGCATCTATTGTTTTCCAATTATCAAAGGGAAAACCAAAGAAAAATGAAAAAATTTAATGGCAAAATACAAACACATCAGACAAGTAAGTTCTGAGCCATCTTTGTGCCCCTCCCTACCCACTAGCAAAAACTGGGCCAAGCAAAACCACCACAGTACTGAAGTTAATTTTTCTCTGGTACAACAATTCTATACTTCAGAAATATAAACAGTAAATACCTTGATATTATGACACAAAAAGTTTTTTTGAAATTTGTTAGTAAATCACATAGCAGTATCTTATTTTGATATAATTAAGAAATAAGGCTGCTGATAAACTGTTTTAAAACTTTATAAGCATTTGGTATCTCGGTGTCAAACCTCATTCACACTGAAATTGTGGATCTTTTAATGTTTTTTCATGTTTCATATATGTGTATTTACTTTTGCAATATGAACTACACCACTGTTTAATTTTTTTATCTAGACACCATAAACCAAATTTAGGAATCTGTATATATTATTCCAATACATCCCCCAGCAGGAGAAGCTGTTCTAAGTCCCTACACTTTGTACAAAGTTGAAAACACACTGTAAAAAGGCATTGCATTAAGCGTTTTAATATGACTTAGAAACGCACAGCCAGTTTTTTCCAAAGAGCAATCGATCTCATTAAAACTTACTTTTAAAAAAATTGTACTATACAATAACACTCTCATTTTTTAGGTCAAAAAGCTACTTTAGCTTATTTGAAAAAATGAGGTAATTATCTCAAGTACATAATATTTCAACTATTATAGAAATATCATAATTACACTGGTGGTTACTAAGTCTCTTGAACAGCTTTGTCTAAATGACCAACCAAACCATAATGGTTTGTGGGGGTTTTTGGTTTGAAACACACAGCAGCTCTGGATACAAAGCAACTATAATAAGACAAACCATGTTCAGGCCAGCACTGCTTTTCAATGGAGTAAAGCAGAAATACTTTTATAAAATTAGAGCAGCAGCAAATGAAACACTAAACAAGACCTCAGAGGTATGCTTAAAGAAAAAGTGATATAATGAAAATGCAGCAACTAAGATGCCTAATAATGAAGACACAACTCAAGTTCTACAGAACACATATATTAATAGTTTCAGTGTGGAGCCTGGAAAGTATGTCCAACAATCAGCATCTTGTCTTTAACAAGTCAGATATCCCAAGTTGCACAATACATTTAAAAAAAAAATCATTTGAAATGTAACAATAAGGAGGCACATACTGAAAACTTGTTTGGGAATGGGTCACTCCCTAGGTCCCACTGCAACCAAGCAGGTGCTTGTACTTCAACTTCACCAGATAAGATCCTCTCATTTCTGCTCCATCTTCTCTCCCAACAGAGCTCAATCCCTTTTTTTAAACCCAAATTCAAATTATTTTTGAAAACTAACGGTTCATATTTTTTCTAAGCCTTTGCAAAAGCTTTCATCATATAAAAACTTGAGTAGAATTCAATTACTGCTACGTAACAAGACAACACTTTTTAGACAGTAGTTATTTCCAATAAGACATCGTATAAAACATCCAACATCTAACAGTAACACCTAGCACTACAGGTCAGAGACAAGGCTTCTTTTGGTGCATTTGTGTTTTCAAAAGTCCTTGTGTATTCGAGATTAAAGTGAAAATATTTGATAGCATTCAAACTCTTTCCTACAGGACTCTGGAAGTTTGCACTTTGAATCCAGACTGCTCTTGAATGCTCACCCCCAGACGAGTCCC
The DNA here is from genome assembly GCA_013400915.1 of Pardalotus punctatus. Classification (NCBI taxonomy): domain Eukaryota; kingdom Metazoa; phylum Chordata; class Aves; order Passeriformes; family Pardalotidae; genus Pardalotus; species Pardalotus punctatus. The sequence goes on along the minus strand of VZTX01030052.1, from coordinate 2,831 downwards.
TTACATACTGCTTGAGAATTTCTTACTTCTCTTGTGTAAGGCTAGAAGTCCCAAGTTTTTTAAAAGAAAATTTTAAAATCTGAAGCCTGAGTACCTTAACACATAACTAATTTGACCCCCCAAAAGCGGATACTTTCAGAATTAAAAATACTTACAGCCTCTCCAGTTCTTTTAAATCCTGGAATGCTCCTCTCTCAATAGTACTAATCTTGTTCTCCATGAGCTGACTGAAATATAGAAATTTTATATGTAAGTCTTAATATCTCTGAGATAACTTGTTGCATTAACAATGGTCATTTAAAGGCAGCCACATATTCTTTACAACAATACAACAGCTATTCTACAGTGACATCCACTTTAACCTTCTGTATCCCCGTCATCAACAATTTACATGGGCTCATATAGCCAAAAGAAGGAAAATAAACCTCAGTAAAAGAAAGAGGAATTGATATTACATTTGCTCATTTACTTAAGGAGTCCAAAGTTAAAAAGCTAACATATGCCTACACGCTGTGTGCACACATGCACACACATCACTGCCCTTTGGCAAGTTATAAGACTCCAGTCGAACAGTATGAAGGTGATATTAGTCTCACATGAGAATAAAAAAACTAAAACACTGAATCGTGGTGTTGGGGAAAACATCACTGAAGAACTGCACACAGACTGTAACCATAACAGTAGGGTTTTTTTGTAAAAAAAAAAATAGCAATTAGTACAATGTTATATTTATTTCAGAGAGAAAAGGAAAAGGATTTTACAAGACTACTTGCTCAAATTAAACCAGCCTGAATAAATAAGCTAAGTAGTAAGAGATTTCCCCCAGAAAATAGAAAAAAAAACCAAGAAAAGCCACCAACCCAAAACTGAAAGACACCACCAAATTTTAAAATCAATACAATCTGCCAAAAAAAAAAACAAAAAACAAAAAACCAACTTTAAAACAAATAAACAAAAATTCATCCAAACAAACCAACCAAACAATTCCTTCCTCAAACCCACTGGTACAGTGCTTCCTTTTTGTCCAGAAGCTACCAAAAAGCAATAATAATCACCCAGGACTTGCTTTTACATTCAGTAAAGGAATAACACTTTTCTTAAATAATTCCCTTATAGTTCTGGTTGAGAGTACCCATTTGCAGGGTGAACTATAAATTTCATAGCCTTAAACTGAAGTAACTCCAACGGTTATTCAACCAATTTTAGCAACTTTTACTTGGAAGCTATATGCTAACTTAAATCCTCAAGTTCTCACAATCTTAAGGGGAGATCAATAAACTTTAAAAAAATTGTATTGAAGGGAATTAGTAGCTTGTGCATAAGAGTGTACAGCACGTGGCAGAGTGGTTTTAAGTTCAGATATGGTATTACAATTGTTAAAAAGTGATAACCCATCCAGCGAATGAACTGAAAGGTAACTACAACCTGTAGGATCAGTCCTAAAAGTTATCAATGAGAAAAAGAGAAAACTTACAGAACGCGAAGGTGCCTTAGACCAGCAAAGTCGGTCTTCGTGATTCTTGTGATGTTATTTCCATTAAGATCCCTAAGAAGAATAATTTGTAAGCAGCAAAATTACAACATTCAAAAGCTATTTTTAAATTGTTTTGTTTTCCTGGGCATAGCATTTCAGAACTTAGAAGACATAAATGAATGCATCAAACCATTTCTACAATTAACACCATGTAAGTTCCTGATTTCCAAGCAACTGAACTGAGGTTTATCTTGAAACCAGTAGTTTGAAACTTTTTAACAAAAGAGTCTTGGAAAGTCAGTTCTGCCTGCCATTACAAAGCTCATGCTTATGTTTAACTACAATTTTTAACAACAGCAGAGTCCAAAGCTCTCTGAATGCGGTTATAACTGCATTTAGAAAACCACTAAACTTATTACATATAGGTATATCTATACATATATATATATGCTACAACATTTATTTGACTGTTACAAAAACTAAGTGGCTGAAATAAAGACAATTTTCACTATTTCAAGCAATTTTCAGATTTCCTACTATGGCTAAAAAGGCAGCATAAGGCTTAACTACCTATAACAAACATTAGGTTTCAAACAAGCATTAACACTGTTGGAGTAAGTGATGGGAAATAAGATTTTATCAAAATGACACTCTTCACTTGCTGCACAGGAAGCTATACTGACTGCAGAATGCAAAGCATGTTCAGAAGTAACAGAAATCTGTATTTAGGCCCCAGAATTTCTGATCATACTTCTATACTACTTTTTCTTCAGGAGTATACACCACTTCTTCGTAACTTCTTGCGTTTAAGATATAAATGTCTTTCAATTCCAATCACTACAAATAAAACCTGACTTGGCAATCCATGAGATAAACCATTAGGAAATGGTATTACATGGAAGCTATTCTAACAATTACAGCTCATTCCCAACGTAGCTAGGAAAAAAAAAAAAAAGTAGCTTTTTTATTTTAGTGTTTTATACCACATATGGCCAAAACACCACTGTAAAGAAACCACACGAGTCTCAGGAGAAACGTGTCCCTGATACTCTTCCTGAGCGAAATTCACCACTCCAGACGCGCGTTCACATGCCAACATTTAAATGACTTATCAGAGAGTAAGAAATAATGCGCACACCACTTCCACTCCTAGGACCCCTCCAAAGGCAGCCCGATATGATAAATAACCGACCACATGTAGAAAACAGCCCAGCCGCGGGGTACGCGAATGGGAGGAGGGCTCACCGTTACGGCACTACTGAGCGCCCTGCGAGCGCGGCTATCGCAGCCCGGCGTGCCCTCGCCCACCGGCAGATGCGCGCTGGCGCCCGGGCAGCGCCGGCAGCGCGCCCCCGCC
>VZTX01030050.1:186548-316936 GCA_013400915.1 Pardalotus punctatus | reverse complement strand
GGGGGTTTGAGGGGCCCTCATATGTGAGGGGTGTTTGAGGGGCCCTCATGCGTGAGGAGGCCTGGGAGGCCATTGTGTGTGAGGGGGATTTGGGAGCCCATTGTTTTGAGGGGGATTTGGGAGCCCTCATGCACGGGCTCGGGGCTTTTGCAGGGGGTTTGGGGCCTTGTGTCTTACACAGCAAAGAAAAGCCCCTGGAGGTGACCTGCCAGTGAGCGTGGCTTGGTTTGTTTTGCTTCTTGTGCTGTGAGGAAGAGGCTTTCATTTTAAAAGTCTGTTTTAAGCATGGAAAATGGAGTATCAGTTTGCCAGGCAAGCTTCCACCTGTGCTATATTCAATTGGAGCACCCAGGGCTTGCTTTAAATGATGTGTTTCATTTTTGGGGAACTTTCAAATATGTGCAAGTCGCACAGTAAGAGCAGCTTAGTTGAATGTGCTGGTTTGTTTTCAGAGGCTTGGAGTTAGGTGCTGTATCATGACAAAGGTACTGCTGCTCATGTTCCTTTTTTATGAAAATATAGTTTACAAGGGTAGAGGGTTTTAGCATTGCTGAGCATTTTACTGGATATGTGCCAGGACTTTATTGTTGATGAGTTTTTAGTATATTCAGAATTGTCTGCACCTCAAGACAAGAAAAGGAGCTGTTGGAGTTTTTTGTGGTTTTTAAAAGGTGCTGATTGGAGTAACTGTAGAGCTTAAAGAAGTTATGTAAATGCCTGGCTGCTGTTGATTATTTCCACACGTTCTTGTTCATCCTAGTTTGGAGTAGAAGGAAACAAGAGTGTGAAAATCTTTCTTTGTCATCAGACTAATAATTTTGTCTTACTCTATATGGAAAATAACTTTGCACATTAACTTTTATTTTCTCACAATTTTTTCATGGATTGATAAATGCTGAAATAATTAACTGTATTGGAATGTTTATAGAAGTGTGCTGTTTTATGGGATAGTCACTTAAAATGTTTCTCTACTGGCAATGGGATGTCAGTCACTGCTATTCTGGTACCACTGTGGAGAGATGTAGCCACAGTTTAGCTCTGATTGAAGTTTTTAACTAATTGATTTAGATGCACGTGTGACTGAGATGTGCTTATGTGGGTTTCATTGTTTGAACAAGTAATTGCTTTGCAAATAAACTTAAAATGCTGGATTGTGGCCTGTTAAAATCCTCGTGCACAAAGCAGATGAACCATGTTGCAGTTGCCACCGCTGAAGTGCTGTAGAAGTGATGTTTCTCCCTCCATCTGGTAAGCAAGCAAAAATATCTTGTGGTTTGAATTATGTTTGTCTAATTTCAGCCTTGTAACTGAGAAGAATCTGATATTGTTCAATGATTCATAGACTGCAAGAAAAATGAGGAAATGTTATTTGTTAAAAGTGCATGTCAAGCTGTAATGGTGGAGTTTTCACGTGTGGGCAGGAATAGGGGAGGAGAAAGTGAAGTTGGGAGTTTGTCTCTTCCCTTTTCTGATTTATTTTCAAATGGTTTGCATGATAAGAGTCTTGAAATACCAACTGAAGAAAATATGGTACTGGTTCTTATTTGTATATAGTTAGCTGTTCTGATCTTGTTTTAACAAACTCCAAGAAACTAAAAATATTTGTTAACATGGTTATGATTGTACTGTAGATGTGATTATCATGTACCACAGAGGTGTGTGGGGAAAAAGGGGAATTTGAGCATTGGTTGAATTTGTATCAGCAAAGGCTGTGATTACGTAATGCCTGATTTTGTTGGCTTTTTTAATGAATCTGTTGCCATGAAAGATAGCTTTGTGGAAAATGAAATTAAGAATTGTCTTCTGAGTCTGCACTGACAATTAGGCTGTTAATTTGTATTGCAAAGGGAAAAGTATCAAATCTGTGGAATCATAACCTGGTAACCCCAAACTTTAACCACCAGTGGTCTTTCTGTGTATTGCTCATTTCATGTAACTCAGTGTAAGCCCTGTTACTGTTGTAGAAAGCCATAGAAAAAGCAGCAACAGAAAACGTCTTTGGAATGCATTTTAACTCTAGAATCAGTGAGGATTTTCAATACAGAGATGTTAGAAAGCATCTGTAAGTCCCGTTTCCCAGGGTGGTTGCTGAAACCCTGAGCAGTTTTACTGCAGCAGTCTTGGTTTGTTATAAAACTTTCTGAAGGGTCAGTTTGGGCTAAGCCCCCAGGTGCTCCAGCCTGTGCCTTACCTTTACAGCCTTCTCTGGATTTACTCATCTAAGGTACAAACAGGACAGCAGAAACATTTCACCTTTTCCCCTTTTTCATTTCTTTTGAATGTTCTTCATTGACCAGAGAAAATATGTGTGTGACTACAAATCAGTCAAAAAAGGGGAAAAAAATTGGAGCTTTACAGACTAAGATGAAAATACTAGAAATAAAATTTTTAAAAAAACAAACACCTAAACTCTCTACACAAAAACCCAAACCCCACAGGGTTAGCAACCAGTGGTTCTAGACAGATCAGAGCACAACAGAGTGCTCGTGGCCTGTGGCTGTGATTCTTAGCATCAGGTGAAGGGTGGGAATATGGGAGCACTCTGAGTGTAAATAAATAAGTTCTAAAATTTTGAAATAAAGTATGGGAAGTTTTGTGCCAATTGCAGAGTATTTGACTGCAAAAAAAAAAGGAAAAAAATTGTAGGCGTTTTATTGCTTTTTTCTATGAAATACTGATGGTTTGCTGCACTCTAGTGGTGTTGAATAGGAGTCTTCTGTGAGGTCAATTCTGCTCAGAGAAAACTGGGTGGTTCTTTCTGTCTGACCTCACCAAAGTTCAGCCATCTCTTTTGAGCTGTATTTTAGTGCCCCCGGCTTTCCATGTAGCACTGGAGAGAGTAACAGAAGTAGGTACTTGTAGATGCTCCTTGTGTTATTCTCTGTGTGCTTGGAGGGACTGGGGATTTTGTTCTTATTGCTATGATTTAGGTTAACAGTCAATATTATCAGCTCAGTCCTGCTGAACAGCACTGGTGGCTTTTTATTGTATAACTCAGAGTGTTGGTACATGAAAAAGAGGCTGGGACTGACTCACTAGTTCACATTATTTCAAGCCACGGTCCTCTAAGTGTGTGGGATTCATATTTCTTAAGATCTCTTTCCCTTCACCTTGATATTCCCAGCTCGGAGCTCAGACAGCATCCCATGGAGGAGGCAGGACTGGGTGCAGCCTGTGTCGTTACCAATGCCTGGGATGAGCAGCTGGAAGGATTCTTACTGTCTTGCCAGCAATTCCCTGATTGAAGTCACAGGGGTTCTGCAGAGGCTGCAGTTGTTTCTGTGTACCTTGAGAAGTTGTTTCTGTGTACCTTGGCTTGTGTCCAAGAGAACTTTCCCCACATCCTCTCCAGAACGAAGGTGACTGTTGGAGCCAATGATGTAATTGAGATCTCCTTTTGGGGTTCATCGAGCGGGAGGCTGTCCCGGACAGAGCAGGAGCTGCAGGCCCAGGGTAGTGGAGAAAGGGTCGAGAGCTGTGGGAGAGCCCCTGGCTTTCTAAACTTCTCCTCAGAGAAGGCTCTGGGTGCAGGCACATCCAGGCTTCATCCACAGGTTATGTCCAAAGGTTTATACAGGTGTAATCAAAGCTTTACCCTGCAGGGTTAAGGATGGCAAGCCACATTATATGTAAAAAACAGGGAATGATTTATTATGATAATAAATATTATTATGATAATAAATACATTAAAAGGCCCTGATCAAAGTGATTTAGTACACAGTGAGGGTAGCTAGAACTGCTAGTGTTTCTGCCTTCTGTTTCTGAAGGAATACTGAAGCAATGATTTTAAAGCTAGCAAAACCAGCTAGTAATAAGTAGAGATGGGTATTGCTCATCCATTCCAGCCACTGTGCAGCAATCTCATTTCTCAGCCCTGAGCAATAACCTCGAGGGGAGATTCCACCCCAGGGAGGCATCTCCACACACACTCTGGGAAGGGGCATGTTAGGAGACCCCACCATTCTACTAGTGATGGAATGCTGATATTTCCCTCTGGGGTTCATGAGGTGAGAGGGTATTGCGGGCAGCGTGGGAGTTTCGGACAGATTTGTAGCACTGCTGCAGGTTTTCACAGCCACTTTTTTTTTTTTATTATTTAATCTTGTTATTCTGACATCTGACATAACACAGAGCTGAAAATGTAGCCTGACAAAGGGGAAAAGATAATTCTCATGGTCAGCCAGCTGCTGGAACATTAGGGAGCAGAGAGAACACCAGTTAATTAATTGGGTTGAGATATTTCTGTGCGTTTATTTGCTGGTTTTAATTTATTTTTAGTAAGGTGGCAGGTGAGCTCAGTTTTAGCCTTATGCTCAGTAACAGCCATGTTGGGCCTCATGTGATGATCACTTGGGTATTGATTTAGTCAATAGCCAAAGGAGGTGGTGGATTTATTTAGAAACAGGCAACCGAAGTTTGACCAGATAGGATGTTGCTGGGATGGAGCAGATCTGAAAAGCGGGAGGGAAAAGGGAGTCAGCTGGTTTTTGAAATAAGTAAATGGGTGCCCTCAGCAGACATTCAGTGATCTGGAAATGTCCTGTTGGCTCAATGGATAAGTGGGTGCAGGTCTGTGGTGGGGTGTGAGCAGGTTTCCTGTTTGGGGGTGGTTGTGTGGCTGCATGCCCTTGTTTGGGGTTTTATTGTAAGAGCTGAAGAAAGGAGTTCTGGGCTCAGTGTTGTGTCTTAATAGCCTTGTAGTGTACATATAGTATAAGGGTTACTCTCAAAAAATGTATTTTTTCATAGCTCACCTTGCTGCCTTCACCTGCAGAGACCCAAGTAACTCCACCCGTGCTTGATGGGCTCCTAGAGGTATCACCCTCTCCTGAGGGCCGAGGCAGCAAGCAGAGCTGGCAGGGGGAGCAGAGCAGGACTGTGCCATGGCTGCTGCCACAGCTGAGGAGAGGGCTAGGCCTGGGAACACAAGCCAGCTCTGTGTAGGGGACTGGAAAACACGGCAAAGGCTGAGGATACAGCTGCTCTTTCTGGCATTGTCGCTGCACTGACGAGAATGGCAGCCAGTGACCTCTTTACCAGATATTTTGAGACCTGACAACTGTTGTAGCTTTGGGCTGTTCTCAAATGCTGCTTCCCGTGCCAAGTGCTTGCAGCAATGGCAGAGTTTAGACCTGGGATATGGTCAATGTTTTACAGTGAAGGTGCAGTTGAAGCCATTTGGGTTTATTTCCTTAGGGAAATGTATTGGATTTAGAAGTTGCCCACTTTCAAAGGCCTCAAATTACAGTCTGTAGTGTGTGCAGTATATAGCTCGTACCTACAAAATCCACTGATTATCCACGCATGGCATGAGCTGTCAGCTGAGAATTCACTCTGTCTGTGCTTTCTAGCTCACTTAACTCTGTGAATCCATGTGTTCACAGGATGCTGCACCACTTGTAGTACAGTTTTATGGAATGTTAAGTAAAAATATGAAGTCATCAATGGAAGGAGACAGCTACCACCCTGTGGTGGTAGCTAGGACCAGGGTCATTAGAGATGGTAGAATTTACTGAGCAGTTCTCAGTTGGGCATAGAGCCCATGGGGCATGTTTCAGGTTTGCTCGGAAGACAGGCAGGAGGTAACAGGTCCTGCTAATAAAACCCATTTTTGAGCTGTCTTACAGTCAGATGAAAAAAAAGCTTAGCAGTAGGTTCTGGTGTATAGAATTTGTAGAGAGAAATAAAGAAATACAGCTTTTTCTCAGGGTGGAAAGCAAGGTTAACAGGGCTGGGTGAGGTGCCAGGTGTTCCTTGTTCCCCATCAGGTGAGTGCACAGCTGCCTGCTTGCTGTGAGGGCGGCTGGGGGGAGAGGGTCCCTCATGCTGTACATCAGCAGGGCTTGGGGGCCCTCGGGCATGGGCTCGGGGCTTTTGCAGGGGGTTTGGGGCCTTGTGTCTTACACAGCAAAGAAAAGCCCCTGGAGGTGACCTACCAGTGAGCGTGGCTTAGTTTGTTTTGCTTCTTGTGCTGTGAGGAAGAGGCTTTCATTTTAAAAGTGTGTTTTAAGCATGGAAAACGGAGTATCAGTTTGCCAGGCGAGCTTCCACCTGTGCTATATTCAATTGGAGCACCCAGGGCTTGCTTTAAAAGATGTGTTTCATTTTGTGAGGGCACAGTGAGCAAGAAGTTAGGCCCTGGATTTAACAACTTGTTTGCTAGGAAAAAATTAAAATTAATATGACTCGAAATAAGTTTGCTTTAGGTATTAAGGAGAACTGGCCAGTGTCTTTCAGCAAAACAGTGTTTCTATGTGGGGGTACTGACAGTGCTGGGTGAAACAGGTCAGGTTGGGATTTTCTAGCACATTAAAACCAGTGCTAGCCTCAGCCTGCTGTGTCGGCAGTAAAAGCGAGGGAGCCACTTGTTGCTACATTTAACACTTGTACATCTTTATTTTGTTAAATCAGCCATTGTACACATTGCAGCTATGTATTGTTAGTGTTGTATCTTTTTAATTTTTAACTAATACATGCCCTCATAGATATATTCAATTAGTGTTATCACCATGGGAACAAGATGCTGATTCGTCAACTTAAAATTCACTTCTTCTCACAGTATTCAAGTTCTCTGATAACACAGCAAAAAATCAAAATAAGAGGTGAATAACCATTATGCTGTTACACAGAACATCATCTGCACCGCAAATAACACAACAGAAATGCATTTCTTGAGAGCCCCATCCTTGAAGACCCTCCTGTGCTGTCTTGGACAGTCAGGAAGCCACGATGCGCTGTGAGATGTTTCATCACGGGTCTCCTTCGGTTTGGCTGCCAAAACACTTTTTCTTTTAGTTTCCTTTCTCGCCTGCCCAAAAAGTGTCAGCACGGCACCTCAGGTTCTGCCCACAGGAAGCCAGAACTCCAGAGATGTTTCCATGCTTTTGGCATCATTACCTTAATGAGGAAGTGCCCTTGTTCTGAGCACTGAGTGAGTCGTTAAAAAAAAAAATCCAAAGACCCCTATAATTGTAGAAGGCCAGAATAAGCTTGGACAAGGGATTGCTTCTAGAGGAGAGGGTTTGATTTTACTCTGGTGTTGAGTCTACTATTAAAAAAATGAATTAGCTGTTTAAAAACATTAAGTTGGTGTGTATGTGTGTTATGCTAAAACGCTACAGAGCTCCCTCCATCAAATATTAATAGAACACCCAAAACGTCAGATCCATACGTTCCCCTTTTTGGAAAATAAAAGTGCAGACATGCTATTGTGGTTTTCAGAGGGTCGGTTTAGAAATATATATATATTATATATAGTTACATAACAAAATATGAACAGAAACCGGCTGCTGAGGATTGTGAGCACTTGTTCTTTAAAAAACACTTGATCAGAAGATAAAAACTGCTCGCTCAGTGCTAAGAGGGCCAAGAAGCTGACATGGTTCTAGGAGGGTTTGGTTTTGACCTTCAAATGCCGCATGCGTGTATCGGCTAAGAGGCAATCTCGATAAAACACGGTGAATTAATTATTCTCCTTGTATAGTGGGTAAGTCTTTGTCCCGTAGTTATCTACAGTGCAGTGGCCAGCAGGAAGCACCCCCAGTCAGTCGGTGAGGTCGGCTAAGCGGTGATGGAAACGGGAAATACCGGAGTTACGATTGTTTAATACACCCCATCACAGGTCCGGATCTATAGGCTTTAGTGCTGTATGTGAATGTGCCGTAGGTAGTGCTGCTAGCAACTTGGGTACCTAGTGGGGTTATTTTTCTTTCTTTTCTTTTGGAAATGATTCAGCGGCTGTCTGAAGGTTTTTGCACTATTAATGGCCACAATCAGCTGTGATTCACATGAACAGCTGCCTTTTGCCTGACTCGTGGAGTCTTTGCCTACACCGGATCTCTACAGTAAGTCTTAGTACTCGACAGCTCTGCAGCGCTTCCTCCTGGGTCAGTCAGCGTTTGCAGTCTGGGCGGTGCCGTTCTGCGACCGTTTCTGCAGGGTCACTACACCTCGTAACCCACGATGCCACTGGGCAGTGAGTGTTCTGTGGTCCTGCGAGTCCAAATACTCTGCTATTTACAGTTTACATGTGAGCTCCTTTGTACGGTGCTTGTACACAGTCAGTGGAAGAGGCCTGTAGATGAAGTCTGCTTGGCAAGGGCCATGTCGAGAAGCAAGCGCCAGGGACAAGTGGCTAGGCTGACAGGGTGCCAGCGTGGTGGATAAATCATCCTGCCTGAAGGATGCTATCTTTGGTCACAAATTAGCTTACAGGGTAAAAAATAACAACAGCACAAAATGCAATTTGGGACGGGGGAGAAATTAATTCACTGCGGCTGCACAAGTGGAAGCGGCAGTGACTGGCATCGGTGATGGCTCTGCTACCCAGGGATGGTGATGGCTGCGGACGGTAGGGGTGGCGTGGGGCTGTGCAGGGGCAGCTTCTCACTTGGCCTCCTGAGTCCAGTCCTCTTGGCAGAAGTGCCTAAGAAGCTTCTGGAGGTCATGGTGGAGGTCATCCCTGGGGAGCATTTCTGGGGTGTCTTCCACCTCTTCTATGTGAACATGTTTACCATAGCGGTCCTTCATCACAGTCCTCTTCTGTGTGCTGGCTTTACTTAGTATTGTCCTGGAAGCAAAAAAAGGAGAGAGCTGACTTAGAAAGGTCACTGAGGGTCTGAGACAATTGTGGTTTTCAGGCTTTGGCGAGGCAGAGTTACACATGCTGGAGAGAAGGCATGGCAATGTGTAAGTATGATGCAATAGTGGCAACTCCTAGCAAGGTCTGCGTTGCCTGCAGCTGATGAGATGGGCAGCCCGGACATCCTCTCCTTCCCTCCATTCTCCATTCAACTAGAATTATACTAATTTGCAAAACTTTTAAAACTATATTCATCTCATGCAGGGGTAAGCATTTTTCCGTATTTGCTTCTGGAGGCATCCTACAAAGACCAGCCTTTCTATTAACTCCTATAATATTATCGCCAAAGTGTGTTGTTTTATTTCCAGGTGCTTTAGGACATCACTACCACCAGGTTAGCAGTTGTTTTGCAACAAGTTGTTTAGCAGTTGTTAGCATTGCAACTACAGGATTCACTGCAGGCACTCACTGCAATCCACTCCTGCGAGTGTATTAATTCTTTTGCAGTAACACTTCATCAACTTGCCAAGCCAAACCTTTTAATTACTGATCCATCTTCTTTCTTGATTTCTTTCTCTACTAAAGCAGGGACTTGGACTGTCATGTGGTCACCTGTATAGCTCAAAGCCTCCAATAAAAACATGAACTTCAAATTACAACACACCCAACACACCCAGAGCTCTTCCTGCCTTAGTCCTGCCTATGCACACAGCCCAACGCTGAGAAAATGCTGAAGCACTTAAAAGAAGCAACTCCATCCCTTAAAACGACCCTCCCTCCTGTATACACATCCGATACAATTTCTGGTATGGGGCAATTTCATTTCAGTAATAATTGTACAAAAGCATGTCTCAGAACTGGCTCCTCCTTGCGGCCATCCAGACTTCTGGATTTACTGAGGTGGTACCTGGGAACTAAGTGTTACTTCCCAGGCTGCTTCTTTGAACCTCTACCAGACAGCTCTTGCTCCTTGTCTGGCCTCTGTAAGAAAAGGGGGACCAGGCTGCTGGTCTGGATTTCTGGTTACAAAACCCAAACCACGTATGCATGTCACCTACTGCTGCACAGCTGTTATCTATGTATCTCTTTTCATGTATTTTTTTAACCTCTAAGACATACTGTTCAAGGGGACCAATATGCTGGATTCACACTGAAGTGCTAGCAGTTGCTTGTAGAAAATAAAAACCTATTTTCATACAATATCATTTTTCTCTTATTAAAATGTCTACATTGATCAGAAAAAACAGAACACCAGAGAAGTGCTCATCAGCTTAGTAGCTGTTTTCTCCTTTGGAGGAGGAACAAATCCATTTACCCCAGGGTGTGGGCTTAACTGTAGCCACTTCTAAAATCAGCTCCATGAGGGGTAACACATACATGAACTCTTAACTGCTAAGAACTTCACACAAAGCCTATGTGATGCTTTTCTTTAGTCTTAACAGGTTTCTTAGCTAATTCTGCAATGTCAGGTTTCCCTACACATAATACATGAATCTTTTTGTTACCTGTCCGAGTAGAACAACTGAGCTTCAGACTGAGCAGTTGACTCAGGTGCACCACCAACAAAACCTAACACATAAAACCTATAAGCTTCAATGCTTATATATAACGGTTATTTTTACCTCTTCGAAGTCCTCTTTGGCTGATGGAAGATCTGAAGCCAGGCTGGCATCCCCCAGGTGTTTCTCTGTCCTCTCTCCATGCACTACAGTGGTCTTTATGACTTTGCTGACTTTCCGGCCCTCCACTGGTTCGGACTGGAATTTGGAGGCACTAGACAGAACGGCTGGTTCAGACAGGGACACCTGGAAGGTCAGAAAGCACAAGTAAACTGGAGATAAATTCCACACTGGCACAATATGCACTGGCAAAATGACTTTCGTGTCTATGGGCTCCATAAGACAAAGTACAGCTGTATTAGGGTCAGCTTACCCAAAACAAACAAAAACCCCCAATAAACAAAAGGCCCCCACAACAACAACAACAACAAAACCTGCTCTTCTTTCTTGTTACTTTACTCCTAAAGAATCATTCTTATGAGTAATTTCAGTGAGAGAAGGTATCAGTGACGTTTTTCACAATTCTAATAAGAGCTTGTTACACCTTGCTTTTGGCCCAGGACTGCTGAAAGCACAGCCTGTTCCCAGCTTGTGGCCCTCTGTCACAACTTAGTTACACTTATCCAAATCTCTGTAGGGCCACACAGTGAAGTATGACAGGAGAGCACTTACCTTTTCAGGTTTTTTTAGTTTTTAACTACCTGGCTATAAGACAATTTCTGTCAAAGTCATAGGTGTTTCTAGCCTCTTCAAAGCAAGAACAGACCAGTAAGGTAAAGGTCCTGTAAGTGTAGGGATCTATGACTGAGTGGCAGAATAAGCACGCTAGGATGCAGTGCCTAGGAGCCCTCTTGGGGTGCTGCTGCTCTGTGCCATGGCAGGGAAAACCCACTCTACCTCTGAGTGCTCACTGCCACTCTTCAGCACAACCCGCTTCACCACTTTGGAATAACCATCTCCCTCTTCCACAATGACGGGGGCTTGCGGTGTTCCCTGCATTACCATTTCCTCTTTTTCCATGCCATCTGGAGCAACGTATCGCCGGATGATCTTCCGAGTCACCTAAGGAATGAGTTTAGTCCCCAAAGAATTAGCAGTACAATATTCCTCCTTGTTCTCTATCTAGTATTTTCTACTTAAAGGGCATTTTTTCCTGCATGAAAGAACCTGTGTAGATGGTTTGGTGTTTTATTCTTTAACACCTAGTGACATAGGTGCTTAAGCTCTCGAGGCACTGGCAGGCCAAAGCAAAAGGAGAATTACAGGGTTCAAGATGTGAAACTTCTCTGGAGGATGGCTGTGCACCCTTCTGAGGGTGACCCGAAGCGCTGCAGGGCATTGGTTCAAGGCACAGACCTATCTGTAAGAATTGTCATGCTTGCTCCTGCGCAACAAGGCCAAGGAATATTTGGCCGGGGTGATTGGCTCTACAGGAATTCAGACAGGTTCCAGAGACATCCTATCCAGCTGAGGGGGTGCAGTGTCTTCTTGGCAGACAGAAGATGGAGTTTGCCACCAGCCCAGCTCAGCCAAGTCCTAGACCAAATCACTGAGAACTGACTTGTCAGATAAAGGAGCACAGAAGTTCCTCTTTCACTTCTGTGCTGTGCAGAATTTGCTTTTCTAAGCAGGATCTGATTTTGAAGATCTAAAGTCTGCATTTTATCTGACTCTTACAGACCCAACCTTCCATTACTTTCATTAAGACAAGCAAAGATCTCAGATAAAATTGTGGTGGAGTGGGATTTTTGGTGGGGCTTTTCAAAAAGAAATAAACAACTTTCTTCTAAAAAATGTGGATCTATGCAGAATTTTCATTGGCTTTAAATGGAAGTTAAACAAACAAATAAATAAATAAATCATGTTAGGTTGCACACTAACACAGAATGATTTTGGGAATCTAAATAATTCTTCACACTTTGGTATCTCTCATGAGTGGAAATTCACTCCTTCCACTTTCTACTCTTCAAATCGTGCCCCTTCATAGCAGAAAGCCTGGCATGTCTGTGGATAGTTTTTCCTTCCTTTTACAGGACAGGAAGAAGGTAGCAAGGGGCAGAACTGACAATACCTTCTTTACCACTCTGTGGCCATGTTCATCTGTGTACTGCTCCTCTGTGACTGTTTCTGGTGGCATTTCAGGCATACTATCAGCCTGTATGACAAAGAACAAAGTTGTGTGAAGCGAGGCCTTCACGTGGGTCTCGAATTTAAGCAATTTTAAAACTGGTTAATTGGTTACAGAATGGAAAAAAATCAGCAATGTTAGAAAAAAACCTGTTCTGCAAATAAATCCTTAGAAAGGCATGCAAGGGGAAGTTATGCCACAGCACACAGTCAAAGATATGTTAGTTAACCTTGTCTCATATGGGGCTGACAAGCCTTCAGCCTCGTCCTCCTGCTGAGGCATCTGGGGGAATTTAGAGCTGGGTTAGCAGTGTTACTGTAATCCTGTAGTACTGGAATGGCTTATCCAATGGAGATGTGTAATTTGGAAGCATCCCAGCTTGAGGTGCAACACCAGCTCAGGGCTTAAGGCAGCACAGGCTCATGCAGTCGTTCAACACTTGGTACCTGAATAATCACCCGGCGCCGAATGACCCTGGTAGTGACCATCTCATCCTCGTCCGAGCTGAGCTCCAGCCCACCTAACTCCTCTGCTAACTCCTAGGGAAGCATGGAAGCAGGGCTCTGTAGGTGCTACCACCAGTACCTACAGCTTCTGTCTTCTTACACAGCTCTGCAATTCCTACACTTTGCATATGCTTTCTGTGTTCATTACACAGAAAAATATACAAAAGCCTTTTAATCCTCCACAGGAGGAAGTACAGAGCACAGTGTACAGACAGCAGGACTGAACGATTTGAACTAGAGGATGGTGCAGCAGTAGCCTCAGCACTGGAAAGATCAGGAAAAATTAGTAACAAATGTTGAAGTTGTCTCTCCTGCATAGGGAAGAATTAAGCATTTAAACATGTCAGAAGGCAAAGAGGCTGAAAAGAATCTGTTGGGAAATAGCAATAGTATAAAAACATAAAGGGGAAAATAAGGGGCGGTGGTTGTGTTTCTTTTTGGTAATACCAGTTGTTGTTGTTGTTGTTGCTTCACTTCAGTAAAAGAACTGGAGGAAAAAAGCCAGAGATTATTTCGAGGGCAGCCTTTCCTCCAGCAGCCCATGCACTGAGCTCTGCTGTAGATACTCTTTCCATCATCTGACACACTTTAAAGTCCACCTTTTCTGGAGATCCCAGAGGCAGAGTCCGTGAACCCTTCATTCTAGAGGCGATACCTTTGGCCACATAGCACCAAAGACAGAAAGGCTTGTTTCCAGTGAATGTGAAGGCGAAACAATTTCTGCTTCAGTAGAACTGCGCTTTTTCTCCTCTAACTTGACTTACAAAACTGATTTTCTGCCAAAGGTTGCCTTCTCCTTTTCTTCCACTTAGAAGAAGCCTGCAAAGCAAGCTATTTTCTCTTAAATCTTTATCTGCCAAGATATTTTAATTCTCCACTAAAAGCCATATGGTTGCTTTCCTTCCTTGCTGCTTGATGTCTTCCCCTCTCTGAACACCGCAATCCATTCCCTTTGTCTCTCACAACCCAAGACCTGCCTCACACAGTTTTTGATGTTCTCGTCCCTCTCCTGTCTCCCTCTCTCTTTACTGCCTGCATGCTACATAAACACTAGACTTCCCATACATCCTTAGCAGTCTGCAACGCACAGCTGCTGCCCCTTCTCCATCTCTTCACAGACCTTTCATGCCATTTTTCATGCTGCTCTGGGCTAGTGTTGCCTTTCTTTATGAGCTTTAATGTTATTACTTGGTCCACATTACATCTGTTTCTGCTTTTGCTTGTACACGGTTTGTTTCTGCCCCTGTTACTGACTCGGGTACAGATGCAGCTGTCACAGGACAAAGGACAAAGAAGGGTAGAGCAGAAGCAGAATTACAGTCTAGACTTTAGGATCTGGGGTTTGTTTCAACTTTGAAAACCTCAACAGAAAAGTCTTTACCTGGCCGTTCTAACCACAGAGGGAAAGAAGAAACTTGGCACCAGATGCAAATTAATTACAAATATTCTCACCTTAAGAAATAAGCAAGACATAAAACTCGGGGTTTTGTGTCAATTACTTTGAGACAAAGTTGTCATTTACCTTTTCCAAAGATTGCTCTTCATAGCCCCTTCCAGACTTCTCCGTCTGCTCCTCAGCTGACTCCACTATGATGAGACTAGACCTCCTTGGAGAGGGGTGTTCCTGGTGGAGCTGGGTGTCCTCAGGCTCTTGGACAATGGGGGAGTCCCCTCTCGGAGCAGGGGACGGAGGCTGCAGGGGCGATTTCTGTGTCTCTCCCTTTGCTGTGGTTGAGTGTGCAGATTTTCCGCTCGCTGCTTTTCCAGCTGCCACGGACGGCTCCGTTCCTGGAGTCGTGATGCTGTAAATTACAGTCCAAGGAAGTTACCACCGTGCAGTGCTTCCCAATGTCCATCAATGGAACATTAAGCACTGACTTAATATTGTTAAGTTGTCTGCTGTCTGGAAAAGTCTAGAAATAACATACTCCTTGACAGTCACCACAGAGTAGTCTGGCTGGGAATCTCTCTTCCCAAGCAAATCTCCAAATGCATATCCAAACCTTGCATGCAATTCTGCAAAACTTGGTGTTTGTCAAGTATTTCAGAGAGCTTCGCTACCACTTGTGGCCTCACATCCCTACATACTACCATTTATTTTTTTAGGGGAAGAGCCTGGATCACCATAGATGGAGGCGACACAGCTACAATGCTGAGCACAAGCTGTGCAGCTGCAAAGTGGAGAAACCAACTTTCATGTAGAATTCTGGAGCTCTAGCAAACAGAAATTTAGCAGAGGTCCAGGTTTTGTTTGTAATGTTATTTTCATGGTTGAACCCTGCTATGATTAACCTCTGCCCCAAGTTACTTAAACCTATTATTACATATATTACTATGTAACACATATATAAAGGAAATACATCTAATTCAAGCACATGTACATTCAATATTGTCGTATAATTCCTCTTAGAGCACGTTCCTTACAAGCTATTTAAATCTAGCCCAATTTTCCACCTAGTTCAACCTAGGCCTGCAGTGTAGTGACATTCCCCTGTCATCACTGCTCTCGTGTAGCGCTGGCAATATTTTCTCATAAGTATTCTCTGTTCCTCAAAAACATTCATTTCCTGATGCACATCCTTAGGAAGCTTGATATTTTTGCCTAACACTGCAACAGAAGCTTTCTTAGATGGTAGATTCTGTCTCCCCCACTCTTTCCCGGTGTATCCTGAGCAAAAGAATCCCCCAAAGTCCATTTGCTGGACTGAGCTGCCCACTGACTGCTGGCAGCTGCATCTCCATATCAAAGCCAATCACCTTCAGGAAAATCACTTCTTTGGATAGGGATTCTTGATATCTTGCTGCCTTTATTAATACCTGACTCTACCTTGCAGAGAGGTCTCAAGCATGGGCACATAATCAGGGAAGGTGTGGAGAAATAAACAGGATCTATTTCGAATTCCTTTTCAAATGACACCAGCCCCACTGACAGCCCCACATCAAAATATGAGCTTTCCTGCACACGTCTTCTAAATGTGTACATATCATGTGTTATCCCTGTGAGTACTTGTGTCTTGTCTCTGTAAAACCCTCTTTCTGTTCCTTTGGCTGTCTGAAATTCACTTTTAAAACCCCAGTTCTTAATAGGTGGTTATGAGTTTTGTAAGTAATGCCTACATTGAAAAACCTTTGCCTCCATTGAAAAAGCATCCTAAAGTTGAAGAAAGGGTCCTTTAGGATTACTTTCATTAAGATGTCATCACTTACCATCCAAAACATGAAAAATATTCATAAACTCCCCTCCACTTCTCTATTAACCCTCTGTTTCATATGTACTAGACACAATTATTGCTTTGTGTTCACAGTGACAAACTGACTTTCTCTCTCCTAAGCCTTAAGGTTTCCTCCACATGGATTAAAAGGTGAAAACAACAATTGGAGGAAAATTCTAGTGTGTTCCTAAGTTTCAAAGAAAACTGTAACACCCCCTTATTACACAGAGAAAAGAGAATCTGTTCCCTATGGTTTCATCCTGCTCTTTTGACACTTACAAATATTCCTGTTGTGAAGCAGATGGTTTCCCTGGCACGTCTTGGGGTTTCCCTGAGAATTCAGCTTCTACTTGTTCCTTGTGTGCTTGCCTCAGAAGCTCAGCCATGGACACTTCTGCCTCGCTCCTGGGAGTACTGTCCTGGAACGGGGAATAACTGACAGACACGTCTTCCTCGGAGACCAGAGGGGGGTGTTCGGTTGGCTCGCTGTCCTTAGATATTCTCTGGGCTTCTTGCTTGTGTCTCGAGCTGTACACTTCTTCTTGCAGTGCAGAAAACCCTTGCAAAAACAGAGAGACGAGAAATGTCATTGCACGTCTCACCAGAATGCAGGAAGTGCTTCCCGTGCGCTGTGTGCATTTCCCTGAAACTCTTCAACACCTCGAGTGGGAGGGTACACGGCCCTGCTGAGTAGCCAAAGGAATGCCAGATTGCCACAACTGGCCGAATTTGGACAGTAACAGGCAAAGTAACATTTACCCAGAAATTTACCTCAAGTAATTACGCCTGAAACCCTCAAAGTATGAATGAAAATTCGCAACAGGTTTTTTTCAAGCAGATTAGGATAGATTTTAGTGATTTGTCCCATCATATCCATTATTTATCTGCTTCCAGAAAAACAAACTGTACAAAAATGGACAAAAAATTTCACAGAGGACTAGGTGCAAGAAGTAGCTCATTTATGTGCCATATTCGCTGGAAACCTAGTGAACTCTGAAGAGTAACCTGGGGGGAGAAAGAAAATCTTGTACTCAATTTGAGCTGGACAGGGAGGTTAATGTTCTAAAACTACTTGGCTGTGATACAAGAATGCTAATTATAACAAACAGCCTTCTACTCCAACATTCTCTTCAAGATGGGACCTTTGCAGCTGTCTAATATGCTTCAGTATTGAGCTAGGCACACAAAAGTATCACTTCTGGAAAAGAGAATTTTATGCCAAATAATTTGGAGGTGTTTCTTCAGTTTACAACCACCACCTCTAAAGCACTGAACTTTCAAACTTAAGAAACGCAATAGCATCCTAACAGAATTATAATGTCCTGTGTACTCAAATCCAAGGGATTTGTCACTTGTGTAAGATAAAAAACACCCCAAGGTAAAGTGGGCAAACATTTCGGGCCACATTATTTGCTTTTGAGGATTCAGATAAAGTGCAGATCTTCTACCTGGTGAAAAGTGACCCACGTGAAGCCGTGCTTGCATCCAGCCATATTGCCTGTGCTTTCAAAATGGGATTGCATGCTCAGTGACGAGAGCTAACAGATGACCCCGGTCAAACACCTGAGAGCAGAAGGGTACCCTGGGCATTTGGACCAGGAGCCACCTACCTTCACTGTGGTCCAGCGCCATGGACTGCTCGGTGTCCGCGTAGGTGCGGGTGCCGTGGCCCTGCACAGAGTCTATGCCGCTGGTCTCCATCAGGTGAACGATATCCATCCGGTTGATTTTCGTGAGACATTGAGTCAGGTTTGTATCTGTGGCATTGCAATGACACCGTGCAGCTGAGTTTAGAATTGCACACACTCTCTCCCTTCTCTTTTCCATAGGAAGGGCATATATAGGATACTGACCAATATCATATATAAATTACAGATGCATTTAGAAGCAGTGCTATGTAAAATCTAAAAAGAACCAAATGGCTGCCTATAAAAATTAGCACTCTGATTTTTATCCTTTTAACAAATTTGTTGAGCTGCTGGGTTATACAGACAAGACGAGAAATGACATTGAGTACAATCCATGGTCATCCTTTCTGTAGCCTCAATTTTCCCCAAATTTTCTTGGTGATTACAACACACACCTGTCTCCTCAACTAGCAGATTGGAAACAGTGACACACAATAAGTGGTGACAAACCTGTGGCATGTTTCCCATCCCTTTCAAGCCAGTATTTGAGGAGTGCGTGGCTTTGGTCTTGAAGCGAATTGGGATTTTCAATTCGGATCTGGTGAATTTGTTCCTCTGTGAAGTCCAGTTCTCTTGCTAGCTCTGAAAAAGAAATCCATCTCTGTAAAGAGGTCTATTACTACTCCCCTGGTCTAATTTCATTCAAAGAAAAGTAAATGTCTGTGAATTACAGTTTAACCCCACAACCTGAGGAAACCCATGAAACTAAGAATAAGTGATCTGAGCACAGGCTCAGACTGCAGTCTAGACAAGAGAAATTACTTTATAGTTCTGTAACTTTTTTCTTGTATCCAGAACCAGGGCAGCTTTCTGCCATCACCGAACTAAGATGCAACCATTGAACCAGGTTCATCAAACAACCTAAAGCCACAGAGAACTTGTGAGATTCCTACTGTTAACCTGATTCCTTTATAAAGGAGGATTCAGGTTCTATTCCATTGCCATTACACGTGGTCTTGATTTTGGAGGGTGTCATGTTTTAATGAGGCGGAGAGAACCCAAACCCCTAATCACAAAGCCTTATTTTGGGGCTGGCTTGTAAACCTGTGCCACTGTAAACTTCAACAGATAGAGAATAACTACACATTGGACTCAAATCCTACATAGTCTAATGAGTTTGCAGCAAACCAACCACTATGTCACCCACCAAACTAATATTTGGCAAAGTAATCTTTACTATAAGCAATCTTTACCATAATAAAAGACAGGAACATTTATGCAGGTCTATTACCCTGCCCTCCTTAAAATGCTGTAAAACATTAATTTGATGAGAATCCATTTTTTCCAGTTTTGTTTTCATGGCTGTCTATTTACTTCTATTAAATTTTCAGCATATTTTTAATCGGTTACTTCGCTCAGCCCAAGCCCTACTGATTTCAAGATAATCCATGCTGGCATGAGTGACACATGGTCCCAGTTACTCTATGGACTGAAACAGAGAACAGTAAAGGAAGATGCAAACGTAAGAACAGTAAAGAGTAAGATATTCATTACTGAGGAGTTAAAATGTTTTCCATGGCATGCAGCTCTTGTTTAACTCCTAGAGTCTGGCTTATTTTCAGGAGCATGATACTGTGTGAGAGACACAAAAACATGTAGACCTGATACAATTTTTGCAGCATTTTTTGTGTCAGACTGTGCAGTTTGACACAGCATGGAGATTTCTGCACAGCTCTTTCTCTTCGTAAGAGTCTGTAAGCTGATTGTCAGTGACATTTGCATCTCGTTCCGTGTTACTTTCATTTGTCTCCACTACTCTTTGCTGCCTCGGGTCTATTAAATCCACAGTATTTAAGTGGTTGTTTAGAATAGGTTCCTTGTTATCTCATTTAGGAATCTTAATAGCCCGAAGACAGTAAGCTTCTGAAATATTTTTTAAAATATATTTAGATAATCAGAAAACCATCCAAAATAAACACGAAAGGACCGTGGACCATTCCCCTCCTTTCTGGAGCAGACCACATGCATTTTACCTGTCCAGCTGAATCCGAGATGATCCGCGATGTGGGCCAGTCTTTCCTCTGTCCTTTCCTGATCATCCTGTTGATCTAAAGGTCAAAGAGAGCTACAAGTTGCCTTTTGCAATTTAAAAACCATTTCCATAGGAGAGATAGCCCAAGAAGGGAAAGCACTGGATTTTCCTAACAGCTGTGTCTAAATGTGGACAGGCTGCATAACTCCAGTGAGGCCTCTAAATCCCTAGGTTAAAAAATAAAACCAAAAAGCTTGGTTTTGCAAAAAGCACAGGACTACCTAGTTTTTGAAAATCAGGTGTTCATGTGAAAATGTAATCTAGGACTGAAGCACCTACCATGTCTATTTTGGCCGAGCATTTTATTCTAGAAGTTCGTTCTGAAGACTTTGACTAAGTCAAGAGCCATGGTTTTCCATGCCTCCTTAGTAAATGCCAGGGTTAAAGAACTCATCAAGGACCGGGGCTTCTGATCATGTTCTTTGTGTTACAGGGCAAGTTTTGTTCAAACAGTCCATACAGCACTTCAGATCACGGTCTGTATTTGAGACTGCTAATTTCAGTGTCTTTGACCTTTGGTGGGGAGTGAGACAAAATACTTACAATGAAGGCAAGGAAAAATCAGATGGCCATTTGTCAGTCCTCATTCATTTCACTAATGGTGAGACTGACTGCTCCTCCCATCCCCAGAACTAATTTGAGGATGGCAGAATCTGAGTTTTGATTTTCCCTGAATGCACACGTGGATTGTGACATCTCCGAATCAAGAAATTGCTTAGGGTCCATGGTATACACGTGTCATTTCAGCTCCTGATTTCCATTAGGGCTACTCAGTACTAGCACTCAAGTAAGTGAGAGGAAAACCAAGAACCAGAAAACTTGTAGTAAAGTTACTGGTGATTCAGAGTTTTCTTCAGACACAGACCGTCAAAAAAAAGGGAACACAAAAAGCTTCACTCTTTCAAACTCCTGCAGATCTCTCTGTGTAACAACTCAAAAGTCTATCAATTTGCCTGTCTCGCTTTCAATCGATGCCCAAACATTTTATTATTAGTAGTAGTTAATAGTTAGTAATAGGGCCAGGGAAAGTCAAAAGCCAAAACGTGCATGACCTAAGCAACCAGTTTAATGATAAAACAATACATATTTTTAGAAGTGTGTTTGCTTCTTAAGGTAACACTTCCCATAAGCATTTATGGTTTGCAATCTTGAGATCGTTTCACAGACAAGAACACAGACACAAAACAAAAAAAAACCAAACAGAGCTCACAAGGGGAAAAAAAAGCACAACTAACCACCAAAAGCCAAAAAGAAAATGCCACACGCATTACACCTGCACACAAACGCACACACACGCGCACACCAAAGAAAACATAAAACAAAAGAGTTTAATTCATGACATGCGTCGCACAGGGAATCCCAGTCGTTGGCAAATACCTTCAGCACGGTCATGGACATTTTCATCAGGGATACGTTCAATCTGAGTCTCTACGGACTCATCCCAAATGGGTCTGATGTCAAAGATGTCTTCAGGAACTGACTGCTGAGTCTCACTGGATGGCACATTTTCAATAACTGAAACTTCTAGGGCACTACTGCTTTCATCATCTGAAACTAATTCTTGTTCTCTCTCTGACTGCGTGAGTCTTTCCACTAATTTAGAAGCTTCGTCACTAATTTCTTCAAAAAACTCTATGGAGTTTTTGTAAAGATCAAAAAAATGGTCCTTACTTTCTTTTGTGGGACTAAAAGCACCGCGGGAGCCTGTAGTGCTTCTGCTTTTAACTGGCAACCGTGAAGAAAATACCTTCGATCTTGCTGTTGCTGCCTCATCTGAGTCTAGCTCAAACGTCATCTCGCTCTCCCTCTCCCTGGCCTCTGCCTCTGCCTCAGCATAACTCCTAGCTTTGATGGAACGTTTGGTCTTTGGGTCCACAGGACTACTGGCGTCCGATTCCGATTTACTCCGGCTGTCTGGTTTCACAGGTATCGCACTCGTCACATCGAGCGCTTTGGGTGACTCCGGCTTGCGGACAGACGTGTCCGCGTATGAGTGTTGCGGTTCAGCTTTTTGGAAAGCGGCTTTCACAGGAATTTTAGACTTTGGTTTTGCTGGGTCATCTTTTCCTTCACACTGCAAACCGTCCAGGCAGTCATCCGGGGAAAGGCTCTCATTCTCTGATTGTTGCGAGGATTGCGATGTGGCAGCAGCTGTTCTTACAGGGATTTTGGATTTGCTTTCACAAGAAGGCACACTCTCCATTAGAGCAGTGGGGATTTCAATCACAGATCTCTGTTCCTCTGGGGAAGAGTCTGGGGACTCCTCACCCTGTTCAGAACTAACTGATCGAGTGACTTTGGAAAAATCTAATTCATCTTCTACCACACACTGCTCGGGAGAGATGGGGCAAGGCACCTGACTGCTATCGACTGTGTCGGTCTCTGTTCTGGAGAGGGGCTCAGCTTCAGAGGCAGCAGTTTCTTTCTTTGGTGATTTTGAAGAAGCTGAAATACCCATTTTAATTGGAATTCTGGATTTAAGATCTGCTTTTGCAGTGCCTGTGCTGGCACCTTCACCCGTCATTTCTTCAGATCTGTCACTAGACTCAGGTGATGGGGGTGAATATTTCAGTGCATCTTGTTCTCGTAGATCTGACTCCTCTGACTCTGAAGGTGCAAATGGGTCCGGTGAGCCCTTCAGCTTTGAAGATTCCACCTCTGCTGCTTCTTTCACTTCTTCACATAAAGAAACTTCTTCCTGAAGCTCCTGCCCCACCTGGAAGAAGTGAAAGCTTTCATCTGGGTAGTTCCTTTTGGTCATGTCAATGGCTCCACTTCTAGTCATCTCAAACAACTTGCCTTCCTGAAAAAGAAATGGATTTTGTTCACTGAGTGGCGTCCCTTCTTCAGTGGGCGTCCTGGCCGGGGTCGTGTCGGGGGTTGTGCCTTGGGATCGCCTGTCTACCATCAACCCAAATATCTTTTGTTCCTCTTCTTTCACCCGAGCTTCAAAAGCTTCATCATCTTCACGTATTTCACTCCACATGTCAGAATCCACATCTGTTCTAGTGATGACAACCTGGCCCGTCAATTTCTGTGTTTCATCTCTCATATCCTCAAGGGCAGATTCAGATAATTTTGTCAAACCTGAGGCCGGAGACCCTTGCGACATTGTCTGAAATCCATCCAATGGTTTGGGCTCTATTTCCATGTACACTTCTTCTGAAGAGCAATACTCACTGCCCATGTCTCTGCTAAGTAAAGCTTCTCCAGACTGACCTTTCCCTTCTGCAACAGAATAGGTTTCCTGAGAAAGCAGACTTTTACCAGATCCTACCTCACTTGCAGAGTCAATAAAGAAATGTCCAGAAGACACATTTTCATAAGGGCTCACTATATACGGGGCACTACCATCAGTGGCATCTGCCACACAGCTGTCGAGTTCCACTGTGTCAGTGGTTAGGGATGAATACTCTGCTAAGGGCTCCTCAGCATGGCCAGCTCTGTGAGATGTTTCACAACCTGTATCTGCTTTTCCTGAATCACTTGCCAAAGCAAAACGGTCAGCGGTATCGCCTTGGGCCAGTTTGTCGTCGCATGGAACAGAGTACTCGGTGGTACCGTGTCCACCAGAAAGACCACCTGCCTTCTCTGACACAGCTCCTGTAGAAATGAGATCTCTGCGTGGTAACGATGCCACGGGTTTGACATCTTTTCCAGCAGCATCGCACTGCTCAATTGCTTGTGAAGACTCACTGTGAACCTCTTTTTGAGAACCGTCACCAACAGAGTGACAGGGAGCGCCCCCAGATCGTGTGACCGGGGCATCGGGACTGACTGTCTCACAGTCACCTGTACCGTCACAGCATTCTGATTCAGCGCTTCCTGCTGATGCACAACCATCAGAATGACAAGTGCCTGTGGAAGCCTTACAGTTGCGCCCAAGGGTTAGCGGCTCCTCTTTGTCACCTTTGCCTTCTGCTTTAACCTCACCTATCCCGACAGAGCACGGCTGGGAATCAATGGGTTGGAAACCTGCTTCATCGGGGCTAGAGCTGGAGTCAATACTGGATGGTAAAGGTGAGGGTGGCTGCACTCGGATCACAGGCTCCATTAAGAGGCCTGAGTCAGCTTCTTTTTTGAGCCGAGTCAATTCCGGCTCGCTTTCAGAAGAGGAAGAACTTTTTCTAGATTCGGCTGCAGGTGTCACCACTGTGGGTATGTCTTTTTCTACTGCAGCCGTTGGCTCCAGTGCTTCAGCCTCACACGAGGCTTCTGAATTGGCAAGCACAGAAGATTCATCTTGCTTACGACTCTTTTTATAATCTCTCTTCTGTTTTGCTTCTTGTTCCAATTCATCAAACATTTTGATTTTGGTCACCATTTTAAACATCTCTTCTTCGGGGGTGAATCTCTTCTTTGGTTCACTTTCCGAATCGTCCTCCGGTTCTTCGTTGACTTCAGGGATCGTGGCTGACTTTGGTATGTCTGCCATTTTAGGTGTGATTTCATAGCTAATTTCTTCTGAACTAGGAGTTTCAGGTGAAACGGGGCTTTTCCCCGAACTCTCCATGAGGGATGTTTGCTCTAGACTGTCATCATCGGCACTTCCCTCGGGGTCACGGAGAATCCTGGAACGCACCGATGCCAGCTCTGGGCAGGCCTCTGCTTTGCTAAGAACAGACTGAAGAGGACCCTGCCCCAAAATACAAGCCTTCACTGTTGGTTCTACAGGGCTGCTTTCAAGGGAATCGCGGCAGGGGGACTCTTTCATAGGACTGGGCTCCAAAGAGTCAGGCGTTTTGTGTGATGAGTTATCTTCTAGCACTGGGCTTGCTTCCAGGGAGTCTTTATGACTTATAGTCAAAGAGTCATCTGCAACTGGGCTAAAGCCTTCACTATCATGGCTAGCAAGTGAAAGTTCCAATTTCTGGGGACTTCTAACCGTAAGACGGCGTTCACAGGCTACATCTTTTTCTTTCTCTAAAGCAGTGTCATGTGTTTCAGAAGACTTAGTGAAATGTGCAGTGGTTCTGGATTCTTTATCCCTGCTAATATCTTTCATAATGGAAGCTGAGCTACTTTCTGTAAGTTTATCAGCCTCTTCTTCAGAGGCTGGAGGTACACGCTCTTCTGATACATGGTCAGAATGAGACTCACTAGTCTCAGCAACAGCATCTAGCTGTCTCTCAGTAATACCTTTTTCATCTTCCTTTGAGGAGACTTCCTTCGGAGAATGTGTTTCTGCTGTTGTGTGTACTCCAGACGCTCCTTTAGCTTCTTCAATTTGCCCATCAGTTTTCTTTGGCGAGAATGAAAGGCTTTCTGGGCTTGTTTCGGGAGTCTCTGCCAGACCCTCATGCTTGTAACTTTCCTCAGAGCTGATCTGAGGGGTTCCATCAAGTAGGCTGCCTGGAGAGTCAGCCACACCTTCGTGTTTAAGGCTCTCTGAGCTCCCATCAAGACCAGCACTTTGCAGAGAAAGAGCAGGAAGGAATCCCTCTTTCCCATACTCTGTGGGAAAAGCAGCACCGAAAGGACTGGTCAGTACTTGCTCCAAGTTAATCTCTCCCTCCTCTGTCACTGAGAGGTGCCGGAACTGTTGGTATTTGTCATTATCCTCCAGTTCTTCTTTAATGACATCAGAAAAGTCTGTTGAGGTTTTCCTGTCAGGGCTGATCTGGAAGTCAGGATCTCCTTGATCGTCAGAAGTCCTGCCCTTCCCAGCCGCTGTTTCTTTGGCACTTTCACCAACTATTACCGGAGGGAGAGGTGCAGTTGGCTTTTTGCTGCTCTGCTCTTTTACTTGCTCTTTACCGCCAGCTTTCTTGGCAGTTTCGATGGTGGAAGTTTGCGGTTTTCCCTTCTTTGATTGTGGCTCTTTCTCTGCTTTTGACACCATGCTTGGTTTGTCCTTCTGTTTGTCCGTCTTGAGGTTTGACACTCGCCTCGTTTCACTCTGCGAAGGAATTGTTTTCCTGCGGGGTGTTTCCTTCTCAGGGGCCTGTGGCTTCTGTTTGACAGATTTGTGCTCAAACAGTCCGGAAATATTCTTGGACGGGTCTTGCCCTGACTGGAAGGCTTTCATCAGTTCCCGAACAGACATGGTCTCTTCAAGTCTCTCTGTCTTAGAAGAAGGTGAGACAGGCGGCTGGCCTTTGTGTGCCACTGGCTTTTTGACTTGTGCTGGTTTTTTAGGTGCCTTTTCGGCAGGGCTTTCTTTTGCTGGAACTCTGACGAGCAGTTTTGACCGTACTTTTTGCTCATCTTCCACTCGTTTCTGAAGAGCTTTCACTTTATCTTTTATTGAGCCGATGGGAGTTTCCTCAATAACAGGGGACACGGCTTTAGCCTCTGGAGCAGCTGTCACCTTTAGGCCGGGCTCCCCAGCCGGTGCCTCGTCTGCAGTGAGCTTAGGCAGTCTCAGTTTCTCTCCAGTGCTGTGTGCCTTGCCTTCCTTTGGCTTTGGCTTTTCTCTTAATTTTGCCCTAAAGGGCTTTTTAACTTCTGAGGCTGCCTTCTGTTGCTCCTGTGAGCTTGGTTTCCCAGTTTTTGGAGATTCTTTTCCTTTTTTTTCAGAATCCCTGCTTACTACTACAGCTTCGATCTTCTCTTCTACTACCTTGTCATGTAAGGCCTGTGGCTGTACGTGTGTTTTTAAATCCTCCACCATTCCTGTCGTGTCCGGCTCCCCCTTTTTTGTTATCCCTTTGGCTACCCTGACGTCCACGCGGGTTGGCTCCGTGACTTCTGATGGAGCATTTCTTCTGGCCTCTTCAATTTCTTCATCACTGACAATGATCCACTCTTCTTCTAAAGGTTCTTGTTTGGAAAGGGATTTTTGCAATACATGTTCTTCTCTGGTATAGGAACCACCTCTCAGAATTTCATTTACTTTTTCTAAGTCCTCTTTCACTCTTTCAACTATTTCAAAAGGTTCTCCTGGCTCTTCTTCAGCGGACTTTTCAAGATCTTTCACTTTAAGGGAGCCTGATTTATCAGAAGGGTCAGTTGTCAGGATGGCAGTCATTTTGATCAGATCTTGTTTCATCTCAGAAACTTCAGACAACAGGTCTGGACTGGCTAGTACAGGGACTTCATTAACCAGATGGCTTTTCAGGACAGATGTTTCTGTAGATTCTGTCTCGTCATCTTTGATGCGAATGAAAAACATTGAAAGTAAAATGGAAATCAAAAATAGAGATTGGAAAATGTAATCAGGACTGAAAATGACAGTCTTTGGCTGTAGTGGTAGGAAGGTCAACAAAATGGGCCGGGAATGGTGGTTCCACAAGATCTGAGGGTACGAGAGCAAAGCAAAGCTAACGGGGCGGGGGGGAAAAAACCAACTGAAAAGGAAAATGGCAGGAAATAACTTGCTTCACTTTATCGCTAGAGCACAACCACACATACAGTATCAAAGCTGGAACAAACCAAATCAGGACACCACTTAAAAAAACCCAAAACAACAACAACAAAATTTCAAATCAAAACCAGAAGAAACACAGTGAAGTTACACAAAGAGAGGCATCTCAAGATTGTTCAGATGTTACAGATCAATGTTCAAATAAAAAGAAAAACAAGAAAAAAAGGGGAAAGCATTAGAACTGATTGAAAGTCGATTTCCTCTAAGAGAAAGCCAGTGTTAGCAAACTGTCAGAATAACATCGGGTTAACAGTTTTGTTTTTCTTAATGACCAAAATAAAAAGTGAAAAATAATTCTGCAGTAATCTAAAATGTGATCGAATACGTAGAGATCTGAATCAGCTGCAAACCGGCATTTCATCTAAGGGGATTTCACACCTACACAATGAAACAAACAGGCTTTTGTTTTAAGAGGCATGGTCCTTTCCTTGGAACATCCTCATTGACAACTAATGAACTGACTGAGGAAAGAGAAGACAGAGAAGAAAAGGAGAGATAATAAGAAAAAACTGTGAATCAACTTAGAAGTGATTTCAGAGTTTTAAAAAATGTAATGTATGGCAACCCAAAATCACAGACAGTCACACTAGACACATACATACAATTCATGTAAGGCAAGTTATTTCCATGCAAAGCAAAGGTGTTGCAAATGCTGCTGGGTATGTAGCTTCGGTTAAAAACAAGAGCTCTAAAAATTAATCATATAAATTAAAGGTACATGAAAATATTGTAAAACATACTGTGGTGAAATATTTGTCTGATCTGGCAATCAATATACAGGAAGATGGCTGCAGATAATACCCAATATGCCATAACTGCCTGCTGGTAATATCTTATTTCAGCAAGGACTAGCAGAAAATGGATCTTGAACAGAACAAAACAGTGGAGAACTGAAGCAACTTACAAACAGAACACAATGCTTAGGAATTACTAACGGACATTTTCCCTTTAAAGGCAGCATGTCACATGGAACTGCACATTTTGGCACCCCAGTGAAAGTCAAAGCACTAACGCAAATAAGGAGAACCTAAGCAACACATAATCAGCTGTCTTTATCTGTAAAAAATACCCATTTTACTATGCTGTTTTCCTGGGTGTAACGAATGCTAAATATTTGTGCTGTACATTAATTAGAGCCAGATTGCTGCAGGGGATTTTGGTGCTGAAAATGTGGTCTTTTGGTGCTGCTGCTTTAGAATGAACTGCCTGGTGCACACTGAAATGCCAGCCAGTAATTTTGTAGATTTGTAATACGTACTTTCCTAAATATCAAATGTATGACTCTTTCACTGGCCAATAAGTGAGTTATTTAGCCTGAAGCAAAGCAACTCCAGGGGGAAAAAAAAGTCGGAAGTGCTATCCAGACAGCATGTGGCTGGAGCAGGAGCACTCAGTGGGGTTCTCTGGGCCTGGGGACTTGGCAGTGAGGAAGCGGCGGGAGGACAATGCAAGACACTGCACTTTAGCTGCAAACAAGGCATGACATTGCACTCCAAACTGGACACAAGACAGATGTCATTCTTTCCCTGAACAGATCCAAGAAATGGCTGCATTTGGAAGCGGCTCCCATTAGAGACACTTCAGTGTGTGCAGAGATTTGTTTGATTTGCCTCTCCTGTAAAGGAGACGTTTGTGAAGCCCTTGCCCTCGATCTCTCATGGTCATGGCCTGATTGTGTGTGTACAGAGGGTGTTTCTGCTGTGCCAAGCTTTCATGTCAGATTTCCAGCCATATTTCACCACAGTAAAGGGCGGGGCAAGGGAGGGAGGGTTAAACAGCCTGATTCCTTCGAACAGTATCACTTTTTGGCATGGTTGTATTCCATGAGATAAATAAAATAGATTGGAGTCCTCATGAGGTTTCCATTAAAAGTGATACTGTCATCTGTCTCAAATATGAGGCAAGAATGTGCATCAACAAGCGGAGAAAACAAAAAAATGGAGGGATGAGCATCCATACAAGCAAAATAGCAATAGCGGGATCACTAGGGATGTCAAAGGAAAGTAAATGCTTAGATGAACGGTTTTAAACTGTATTACTTGTTAATTTACATGTTAAAATGTATTTAATTGGATAGCTGCTTTGATATTAAATTGTTTTCTATTATGTTTTTACAGTATTGGTGTTATTAGCAATAGCAGTTAAAACTTAGCTCTCTTTCATGCTTATCTTTACTCTTAACCATCTCTCATACAAACTGCATTATCCCATTTTCAAGAAAAAAGAGAAAATCTTACTTTTTTCTGAAGTCATATCAACCTGGAAGAGAAAAAAGCAGGAGATTTAAAAGTTCAAATATAATTGCTATACAGAAGCCACAAGTGAAGTGCTGGTTGTATGGAGACACATGGACTTAAATGGAACCAAGAATGCATTTAAAACAACAGTAAAAGCATGGCTTAATTCATTTAGGGTCTCTACTATCAGAAAAATGGTTACTTTGCTACAGTTACGGTCAACAGTAGATGCAAATGTCGCAGTGTATTTTCTTTACATGCTCTTAGCAAGTGCGGAGGACCAAAACTTTTGCATTAACTGGGTACCTTTTCCACTTTTCAGAGTTATTTGGGTACAGATCAAAAAAGCCATGTGATTTTAATGTTACTCAAAAGAAAACACAGGGCTTGCCAAAAAAGAATTAAACAAAACACCATGTAAGACTGTGAAAATTCAAGAAGCAAGTTTTTGAGGTTGTCTTGTAATTTCAGTTTATTTCAGTTCTGCTAGCATTTGTCCACACCAGCACATGTTGTTTAAATTTGGCTGTGGAAAAATATGCAAAGTCAGAAGCAGCATTAAACCTTTAATTTCCTATACAAACTTGTGGTAGGGGTAGGACAACCGTGAAGAATGCAAATCAGCTGTGCAGTACTGCTGACACAAGACACTGTGTATGGCAAAGCCCCCAAGGTTTTAGTGAGTGCTGCAAAGGTTTAAATAGTTTAAACTGTTCTTTATAAAGATAAATGCAATATACCATCTTGGTCAAGATGATAGGAAATCCCTGCCTTTCCATGGGCTGAGACTGAACAGGAGGAAATCCCTGGCCACACGTGCACATTCGTACATGCCTGGCAATCCTTTAGGCTCACGTAATTAAATCTCACACTCAGCAGTGTGTGTAACAGATCCGTAATGGCCTGCATTCCTCTGATGCACATGGTAACCCTGCATCCCTAGGATGTACTAGCTTCCCTCACTTTAAGTTCTTCCAGATCAGTTCAGATTTATGTCAGCATACTAATTAACATTATTAACACAAAAATTAATGAAGTCAGTAAAAAATAGTTTCAAATGCTTATAGCAATCAATGACCTTGTCCTTTTGTGCTTTAGTTTCCTATATAAAAACAGAAGTCATATTTACCATAGGAGCGGTAAATATTTTTGTAATGATAACAGGAAACTGCAACCCATGCCACGGAACTGCTGAATCTGTTGTGCAGTGCATGGAAAAGGATGTCCATCCTCTTTGGGGAGCTGGCTATTCTCACAGTGTTTCCAACAGCTGAACATCATCAAAATGCGGGGATGCTTTTCTAATGTTACTCATTCACACGGGTCAGAGCTTAAGCAACATCTCTGAGTGCCAGAATGGGGCTGGGAGCTCAGGGGGAAGCTGATGCAATTTGGTTGATGCTAAAGATGAAAATTCTAAACCTCTGACTCGTGACTTCTGAGTTAACAGTGATTCCGTGCTGGATGGATGTCAGTCATCCAGCTCAGAAACCTGGAACATCCGGTCTATTGGATGTTATAAATGGCCAAGATTGGTCATTTTAACATCGGGGAAGTTAAACACTGTCTATTCCCAAAGTGAGCCTGTGTAAGGCCCTCTTCGCTGTGTTTGTAGCACTGAGCTAAGGATTAATCTTCTGACTTGTGTGTTAGTTGTGTTTGAGTAGTGTGTGTAGGCAACAACATGCTGATTTAGCAACATTACCTCTTCTGGTTCTGGATCTGAATCTGATTCCTTTTGGTCCCAAAGAGCCATGCAAAAAGAGAAGGGGGAAACAGAGCAGGCAAAAGGTAATCTCTTTTTAGAAGAGAGTAGGAAAAAGTAACTTCTGACAACATTTAACAGGAAAGAAGAAAATGCAGCACGTTTCTGCAGTTGATTTCTTATGTCAAAAAGCAGCAAAACAAAACTGTCAATTTATACACAAAAGGCTAGAGAATCAAGCAAAATATCAACAGAAAATTCAGTCTTCTAGTGATCCTTATTTGTACCAAAACTTTAAATATATACATGCTTTTTCACCCACAAATTACCATAAATAAACACTTAAAATATTCAAGAACTATTACCATTAAAAATTAAAATATGTTGAGATGCTCTGTTTTAAAATGATACTAAAATGCTATAATAAAGATCTATTATATTTTTTAAATG
Organism: Pardalotus punctatus; assembly: GCA_013400915.1. NCBI lineage: Eukaryota > Metazoa > Chordata > Aves > Passeriformes > Pardalotidae > Pardalotus > Pardalotus punctatus. The sequence goes on along the minus strand of VZTX01030050.1, from coordinate 285,472 downwards.
CCGAGAAGAAAATGAGCACCATTTTGGGCAAATACATCCCTAAAAGGCATGCAGCTTCTCATCTGACCAGGACAGAAAAAAACCCCGCTGTGTTTTCAGAGAATAAAAATAAACTGACACTTTCTAAGGATACAAGTGTTTAATATCTGAGGGCACTCCCACTCATCTCTCCTGAGTCCTCAGGAAATACCTGATGACATCTCCAAACAGTGGCATTAGGAGTTTGAAAGCCCTTGAGTGGAATTCTTTCCTCTTTCAAATCCCTGCCCACAAAGCTTTAACCCTGTTTTGCCCTGCTCCTCATCTCTTGTTTGTATTTTAATGCTGATGCCTACAGCTGGGTATAATTTCACAGTACCTTTGTGTAAATGGGTAAAGTGATGTTTAAATTACATATGGCTTGATGAACGAGGCCTCTGGTAGATTTTGGCTCCTTCATGAATGATAATCGTCCACAGGGCTCTTGAGTGCTATCTCGGACCTGGCACAGCAAAAATACACACATTGAACCTGCTGGTTTGCTGCATGAGCTACTTGTGCCTCTCAAAACTATTCAGCAGGAGGGACCAGATGGGGGAGAAAAAGTCCATGTGGGCAAAAATAACATGGTTTCACTTTTTTCCCCCTGCTGTTTGTAAATGTACATATGGATGTATTTGTGTATTCAGTATACGGTGGAAAATTCAGCAGGGGGGGAAATATGCAAAGCCAAAGGTAGGTGATGGCACAGATGAAGTTGTAAATCAAAACAAGCTTACAAAATATTGCTGGAAAGGTGGGAGAAAGTTTAAATTTGTCTAGCAGCACACAGCAAATGTAATACAATGAGGTAGTGGGTTGATTTTCTCCACTTCCTGGAAGTTCCCACTCATAAATAATTTCTCTAAGACTGTTATTTATATTCTGGTAATAGTTTTCTCCATTGCAGTCAAAATGCTCAGACAGAAGGAAAAATTTGTGGGAAGAGGTTTCCAGTGCTCCCTAATCTCCCTCTCAGAGGAGGTGGTGATGGTGGCTCGGTGACAGCAGCCCTTCTGACCACAGTGGGCTAAAAGCATTACTTCATTTTGGAGGAATGGAGGGTTTTTTCTTTGGCTTTATTTCATAAATTTTCCTACTCATCAAAGTTTTTTAAATGGAACTGTACTGGGATAAAACTAGGTTACAGTTGGGAATTTATATAAATTAATTATTTTGGTTTTCCTTTGTTCACAAAAGGTATGGTGAAGCGATAACTTGCAATATTCAAAAAGGAGCCATCAACATTACCTTAACAAAGAGAGGAAGTCTATTTTCTTTGAAGGCAAAGAAACTGAATATATGGTGTTGCCCACTCTTTGTGAGGGGCACCAAATTGCCAAAGCAGTCAACGTAGATGGGTTTTCCTTCTAATACCTGTTGGAAAGGACAAAAAAGCAAACCCTCAATTAATTCTTGTGACGTGATTAGGATTTCTTCTTAAGGATAATTCTACAATAGTTCCAACCAATCTCTGGAATTGTTAGGACTTGTCAGCATTTACAAGATTTGCTATGTACAGTGACCTACAATGTGTGGAAACATTTCAGATTAATTAATTCCAAAGGGAACAGATGGCTAATTTAGTAACAATAGCACAGTGCTTTAAATGACAAAATACAACTCAGTGTCATAAATCTGGGCAAACTCTTAAATCTGAATTTTAACTTGGATTTTTGATTGTCTCCAATTTTAGCACACTTTGCTAACCTGGCCTCATCACCACAGTCAAAGAAATATTTTCTTTAGCCACTAGAATTGGGGGTATGCACCTACTGATTCTATTTATTTCAGCTGGATCTGTATAGGCCTATGAGCTTTTGAAAGGCAGGCCTCAGGTAAATACCTCTCTGAAATCTCTATATAATGGCGCTGCTTATATCTTCAGATTGCTGTTGTTACGGCCCCTCCACATTTGAATATCAGATCAGCAGCTTGGGAAATGCTCCATTCAAAGTGCCAATCCACTCATGGCTCATCCTTACTTTCCAGAAATTCAGCCTTGTCCTTCAGTTTGATAAGCCCATATTTTATCTTGCTGCTCTGCACAAGAGATGCCTGTCAGAGCTTCAGGAACAGCGAGGGCAATTTTTTTAAAGGTGGGATTCTCATGAAAAAGAGACTGAGCTAAGCAGAATGTGGCACCTAAGTTAAAGTACCCTCAATTTGTCATCCCTTCTGAGGAAGCTGACAGAGCCAGAAAAACTGCATTTAGCAGGCAGTTTGCTCAATTCCACATAGGGAAGCTTTTGCCTGCTCAGCAACAGATTTAATGTAATTTTATTGTTTTTAAGCAGAATATTAATCAAAGCTGCTACTTTAAGTTCTTGGTAGGTGAATATGCTGACAAACTGACCACTGTCAGCTGCCTTTCTGGTTAGTGATGAGAATTTATGGGGTTACTGAAGGTTGGGATTTAGCCATCGTTTTTAGCTCAGACTCTCTCCCTTGCAGCCCTGTGGACTGAGTCTGGCAGTTGCCCTCTGGGAATAGGGTTTCCTCACTACTTTTTCCTTACACCTGACAAAGTCCAGGTTTCTGTCTTATCATGGTTGCTGATACTGTATCGCGACAGTCGTTGGCAGATTATTTTTCAGTCCTTTTGGCAGATAGAAGGTAGAAAATATTAGTTTAAAAGCAGACAGTAGAAAATGAAGAAAACTTTAAGTCTTGTATGGTACCTCTACGTCCCTGCTTCTGGCAACTTCAGCAAAGTTTTCTTGTTGCTCTAGAGTTTTATCCACCTTGTCATCCGTCATGCAGAAACACCTTAACCGTGCTTCAATGGGATCATGAGATTTGGCAAACACCACAAATTTGGCCATGTAGGGGACACAGATAATCTCTCTGTACACTTGGGAGGCAAAAGTAACAGATTCTTGTGTCTGTCGACAGTCTATCAACCAAAATCTGTAAAAAAAATGAAGAGTTGTGCCATCAGCAGAGAAGGATTTAAGAAAGGAAATTATGTTTCCCCATCCTGGCAGCATTAGCTGGTAACCACAGCAACTGGAGACAAGAAGTCAGAATAGAGTACAAAAAGAATTGTCACTCTTGGTTTTTGTCTCACATCCCACTTAAAGGAAATAGCAGTCAGTTCTTTCCATACAATGGCAAAACCTGAGGCCTTTAGATGAATGTAAATTACTTTGTCCACCGTGCAAAGCTGCATGCAAAATCAGAAATTACTCCTATGTGAATTTAGTCACCAAGCATTTTCCAAGGAGTAACACGTACTGCCTTCTTTCCCAGCTACCACTTGAGTTTCTCTGCAGAGCTGATGCCATTTCTTTTCAATACAATCCACTGTGTGGGTGGAAAGCTCGAGTTTCCCAGCCGGCAGATGAAGGCAGAAGTGAGGAGAGGTCAGAGGCAGCTCAGAAGCTGCTATGATCTCTAGGGGGTTTATTCCTCACTGTGGATGACATGGCATTATAAGCCCAAAGCACACCTTTGGAGTGTGACCGCTCTGCACTTACTCATGTGCAGCTGAGTAACAGCAAATTTCACACTGTGCTGATCTTCGCAGCGCTTTACAAACGCACTGGTCAAAACCCCAGGCTGCTGACATTTGAAAGAGGGAAAGCATGTGTGCTACAGAAAGGCTCTGCACACTGAGCCTTTCCTTTTCCTGCGTGGGAGAACTATGCTGTGCTGGACTCCAACTGGAGAGGCTACATCCTCTGAGAAACCACCAGATGCCTCAGCGATTTGCTGTCAAACACCAGGGGCTAAAAAGCCCCAACAGATATTCAATCTTTTAAAAGCTGCAGCTCAGGAAATGGAAAACAAACACTGTGCCTCAAAGTCTGCAATGTAATTCACATGACAAAGAGATTTCTTTCCCAAGCTCATTTTGGGCAGAATTAGTCGTACGAATGGTAAAATTGTTGTCCATCATTAATGACTTAACTAGACATAAAAAAATTATTGTGAATAGCAAAGAGTCAGAAACTAGCCAAGAATGACTTGGCAAGGCACAAGGGCAGTGGCATTTCTAGACCAGGGCAAAAGTCAAGAAATTAAGGTTAGCTTGTCCTTTGGCAAAGGTAATTAGTTCTCTGATTGCAAATAGATGAATAAAACCCATTTTCTAACTTTACCAGCATTTAAAATCCTGTTTGGGGCAAAGCAGATAGTAGAACATTCATTTCGATTAAAAAGAGTAAGTAGAACTCATTAAAATCTCTACATGGGACCCTGCCTATATCACAGAACATTAGCAATAGTGATCAATTTTCATGTCATCATCAGGATTAGGAAAGATCCACTACAAATACGGATTGTAGGACCACAAAGTGTCACCCTCATTCTGGCTATCACGTGTTGCCCTGCCGGGGACTTCACAGTTCTAGGGAGCTGGACCTCTCAAACTCTGCATCTTGTTTCCACACGTGTTCTTAAATAAGCCTTCAATATGTGCCTTTGCACGGAGCGCGGCAGCAGCAGCAGCAGCAGCAGCAGCAGCAGCACTGAGCTGCATGCACTGTAACATCTCCCTCTCGTGGTCACTGCTGAGTTAAACCAAACAGAAATGGGCATCAGCAAAGCAGCCAGCTTAATGGGAAAACAGCCCTTTCTAAACTGAGAAAGGATAAAAAATAACACTTTATTTCACCTAATGTTAAACTGGAGGTTGGACTGCAAGAGCTGATCTCATTTCAACACTGAACACAATTTCACTAAATAACAAACCTAATCTAACAGTAATAACTTCCCCAGACACTGAGTGTTTGCACTGAATTTCATGGGCAAGTTATCGGTGATTTCTTTAACTGTTTGCTGGACTACAGACCACAGGTGGAATTCTTTCCAGGTCATGAATGGCATCTCCTGTTACAGAGGACGAGATTTTTGGGCATTTCTGTGATACACATCACGGACAGGATACAAACTAAAATACATACATACGTATATATACATTATTCTTTTTCTAAAATGAAAACCAGTTTTCAGTAAGAAAGCAGTTAAATCACATCACAAGTATGGAAGAGATGCTTCTAGACCCCCGTTTGGTACACATACAGGCCCTTTCTGCCTGACTACTCAGTTTTGGATATTCTGGAAGTAATATCTCTTATAACATTTATAATGAGGTACCCAAATAAGGGACTTCTGTTTCCATGGAAACTTGCACAATAGTAAATATCTCCATCCATTCTACCTTCCAAACTAAAATAGTTTAACAGAAATATTTGTGGAACAAAGCCATGCTCTTGAGAGTATCCCTGTAAAAACCTTGTTTGGTCGTGTAGGTACCTGGCAGACACATTTGTCGTGAAGGAAACACATTCATTAACAAATGTCAATGGTGTTGTCCCGGTGATATCTTCCCATTGGGCAGGGGTGGTTCCTCCTGAAATGACAGAGGTTTAAAAATAAAACTAAAACTGAGCTAGTCTGCGACTTTTTGCTTCTAAGAAATATTTTATGGTTTTTAATTGCTGTGAAACCAGTAATAATCCCAGACATGCCTTCTCCTTGGGTCCACATTATTCCACTAATGCTACTACGACTGGATGGGTTTACCCTGAGAAAACCAAGTGCCCAAATGATTTTTAAGTGATGAGCGCTGTAGCACAGGACTAAATAAATTAATTAAATTAAATGCTTGCAGCTTATTTCTGTCTCTTAAGAGAGACTGAAGGAGAAGCTAATCATTTTGGTAAAGTGTTTAACTCCAGTATTTTCCTCCTTAGCATCCTGCAACATTAAGTCTGTACTACACTTACTCTGCCAGGCATGGGTATGTTGGTTCCCAGGAAACAAACTGCAAGGAAAATGCAAAAAACCCACCAAACCCAAAGTCTATGACTATATTACACCTCTCTCGTTAGCACAAACAACAGATGTAATTCCTGGTACAAAGTAATTGTTTGGAAAGTTGTTTATTTTCATGGCTTCTTGCCCCAGTGAGGTTTCCACCCAGCCTCCCCTGTGCGTAATCAGTTCTGCATTTCCAGCCCCCAGGAACTGCCGGTTTCAGGATGCACATGGAGAGTTCCAGCACTGGCAGCCTACCTGTGATGCTGCATAGTAACCTTAGGGTGGGCGTGTCACCTCCATAGCCATTCATGAGCCCTTCGCTGGAGGCCTTGGGCACGGGAATTGTCATCGTAATGGGCTTGTGGAATTTCCTTCTCCTGGGCTCCAGTGTGACTATGGGGCTGAAGGTAGCCTTGTTGCCCAAAATCTTCTTTGTAAGTTCAGTGTGCATAGGTTGAGCCTTTCCAAAGCAACAGAAAATAACGGAACAGTTACTTGAGAACAGTTTAATGATGTATAAAGAACCGTGTCTGTATAGTGCTCACAAACACCTAACCTTTTAGACTAAATGACGCCATTTCCCATGAAAATCTGTAGACAGAATAACTGTCAGTGAGAAGGGGAGATCTCACTTTTTTTAATTTTCCCATGCCTGCCTCCTCTTGCTATCCCCTTTCTTGGCGCTTGGCAGATTTTACAGCATTAATTTAAATTCACTTAACGAGCAGCAAATGATAACCTGGTCACTTTTTCCCCCTGAGAACAAGCTCTGAGCTGTTTTAGTGAGCTATTCAGCTAATCCCAGGAGACTTCAACAAGCACAGTCTCCTGGACAGGGTAAATTAGGGATGCATGCAGCAGGACAGGATGGAGACAGGGGAAAGACTTCCCTCTTTTTGAGAAGTGAACTGTTAAGCTGGTTCCTTCACACTGAAAATCCGCACATTTAATAACTGCAGCACATTTCATTATTGAAGCACTTTGTACTTCCTCTCATGCCTTCCATAAGAAGTATTTAGGAAATTCTGTGACCTACACAATATCATCATCATCGCCTCCAAAATCTCTTCCCAAAATTACACAGACAGTTAACACACAAGACTGAATTAACTGGAAAACTGAAAGCTTTTACCACTTGCTTTGACTTTTGCACAGATTGTTTCTCTTTTATTATTTTTACTAAAAGCACTGTAGACAACATACAACACAATAAGCCGAATATGCTGGTTCTCCATTCAAACGAGGTGATTTTCCACCAAAAAAACCCCAACAAGTTATTTTTTGTGAATGCTTCACTGCACCTGGAGGCCAACGCGAATTCGCTTGGTGAGAGCTCCTTCTGGGAAGACTGCCTGCACTTGCGGGACCACGGTGCTGCTGAGCACCCCTCCCTCCGGCCCGATGAGGTTGCTGTCCTGTTTGATCCGCGACACCACCGCGAAGTACTGAGGGAAATCCCGCGTGATGATGCGGCAGATCCGCTTCTTCTCCAGCTCCTCGGGAGTGTCAAGTACTGAGGGCAAAACAGGAGGTGGTCAGAAGGCAAGGGTCTTGTAGGAACAATACAGCGGCCTTCAAGCTGCACTCAAGCTTTTCACAGTTTGGTGCAACAAGAAGTATTTTGTCTAGAAATAACAGGAAAAGGAAACACACCCCTGTGTTGGGCTAAACCAGAGCAATCAAGAAAGAACAGACCTACAGACTGTGCTGCAAAGTGAAGGCAGCTTAAGGCAGCAAACACTGACAACATCTCCAAAATCAGCAGCCAAACAAGCAAAGGGATTGGTCCAGACCCCTTTCTACCTCACACGTTTACAGTATCCTGAACTCATAACAACAAAATAAAATTTCAAAACAAAACAGTATCAAAATACGAGTTCAGCTTTAATTCTGTGAGTTGGCTTGTTTACTTTGGGGTTTGTGAAGTTTTTTGTAAAAAACTCCAAAATTAATAACAAATTCTGCAGCTCCCAGACAGCCTGAGGCCATTCTGTTCTCTCAGAAAGCAAGAGTACCCGTGACTGACATTTCCTCCCACACATGGAGCTGCTTAGAAAGGATTAGAATGGTAATTGCTTTGTTTTGGAAAGATGTTTGCTATGGAAGCTTTTTGTTTAACACTACAAAAAGGAACAGGAGAAAACACAAGTCTATTCTCAGCTTCACAAAGCGAACCATCCTGTCCCACTACTTCCGCAGCCCATGCAAGGGAAAGCGAGCGCCGTGGTAAAGCTGCTCCCCCCAGGTACAGAAGTAACACAGGAGCAGGGTCAAGAAACAAAGTCCCACTGGATACCTTCATCCATCCCATTCAGGATTTCGTTCAGCTCATCCTCAGTGTATTCACAGAAATGCTCCTTCCAGCTGTCCCCGTTCTCGCTGCGCAGGATCACCAGCTCTCTCTCCTTCCCACGCAGGGCAGCAAAGTGGGGAATCTCCACAATCACGGGCCTGGCACAGCAACACAGCGCATTAAATGCACACGGGAGAGAGGAAGAAACAGGATTAACAGCAACTCTATTCAGTCTGCCACAAAGTGACCTGGAATTCTACCTATTTGGCTGGAATACTTTGGCATAATCCTAAACTAGTAGGCTACTAACACAGACTAGATTTTTACAGGGACCCAGTAAGTGCTGCAGGACAGATGAAAAAGTGCATTCACCTCTTTCCACAGTGTGAATGAGATTTGGTAAGATAATAGTGCTTATCTGGAAATTTGGTGATTGTTTTTGCAAATCCATCAAAAACTCATGCTTGTTTTAGTTGTCACTACTGTCTGGGTTAACCTGTGCAACTTCATTTCAAAGAGAATCTACTGTAATGTATAGGAATAGTGGGACAAATTCTGATCTCACTTATACTAGTGCAAATCAGAATAATTTCATTGCAATCCAGAGGCGATTGTGTCCTGGGCCAATTTCACTTTGTAATTCTATATATTCCAATGAATTTATTCCTGATTTACACCCTGGGAGAAATACAGGAAGTCTGAGGAGATTGTCTGGGTTTCTATTGCAGTATAAGAGATAAGAATTTGCCTTGTTGCCTTGCAAGTCAACATCTGCATCAGCATATGCACCCATATATATATACACACACATATACAATACATATGTGTACATATAATATATCTGTATTGAGATATACATATACATACATACTCTTAGAAATAAGAGAGAAGATATAAATGTATTAGTAGATACACTTCTCTAATTAGAAGACTCACACAGGTTACCATGTACGTAGTAAATGCCATGTGTTCTATCACACTGGTGGTATCCAACATATAATTTATTGACTGATCAGTCCTTGATACAAAAAAAAACCAGTTTAAAATTTACAGTAGATTCTTTTTTTTTTGTGGTCCCAATCCAGGTTGCTTTGCTACAGACATCAAGCACAGAACTAGGAAGATTTCATGCCAAAACAAAAATGAAGGCCACAGTACTTGAAGAAAAAGATACAAACATACCACCAAAACAAAACCACAAACCACAAAGGTTGGAAAATGGTCCACTAAGGGTTAAGTGTACAAAATTTCAAATGATAGAAAGGGACAATATCATGGGCATAATGACATAAAAAAATCATATTGCAGAAGGAGGAGAAGAATGGGGAGGTCAGCATCCATCAATTTGTTTCAAGTCTCTCCTACCCAAGGAATTTGGTCCCAGGAGGCCCCAGCTGAAGGATTCGGCTGACCAAGCTTTCTCCCTCATTAAGTGGGGGAGGAGCCGTAGGCAGATGAAGTTTACTGAGTACATCCAAAGCAGCAGTGAAAGAAAGAACATAAATAAACTTTATGTATTTTTTGTGCCAGAACGCCAGTGCCACTGTCGGGTCCACAGAGTGGAATTAGGCTGTACACTGAACAAGGTTCCGTCCTAGCCGTGACAATTTGGTGACCCAAATCAGAAAAGCAGTTTTGTTTTGTTAATTTAGGATCTTTTCTTATGGGGGTTTTGCCCGTGTAGCCAATGGGAGCAGAATCTGGACCTTCGAATGCACCTCTGCAAACAGTACAGTGATTTTCTGATCTCACTGCCAGCACAACACCTTGAAAAATGCTTGCAGGAAGGGCACAAAGATCTGAGAAGGAATAAACTACACTATATGCTTGTCTTGCAGGGGACACACTCTCATCAGATAGGAAAACCATTAAAAAAGGAATGGGAGACATACTCAAAATCCATTTGTGTGTGACAAAGATAATGGGAAGACTGAATGTGACAGCACAGCATTTCTTCTGCTCTTTAGATTTCTTTCTCCTTCCTTGTAGAAGTGACCAAGATGTGAAAAGAATAAGTGGTAGCACTAACAAAGATGGTGGCTCTGATGACTGCCTGTTATAACAGGATTTTAAAGCAACTGAGTTGTTTCCAAATGGATTTAAACTACTGCTGTTTACAGTCACAGTGTCTAAATGAAGTTATTTACTGCATTAGAAGGGGTTCCTTCAATCATCCACTTTTGGATGTCACTGTTGATAGGGAGAATAGTTGGTGAAACGAATTTTCAAAAGTGCAGATAACTGCTGCTTTCAGCTGAAAATTGCTAAAATGAGCTCAGCAGCAGATACAAATCTGATCTTTCCATGGGCTTTGAAGCACAGGACGAAAGAAATGGCCAAAAAATTCCAGGGCACTCTGCTTCCGTGAGAGTCCAAATTACCGATACCACAACGCAAGGCTCTAAAATAAGCTCCTGTACCTTGTGTTGTGTATGTAGCAGGCTTTACATTTGGAGTTTACATCAGTGCAGTACTATTAACTTTTTTCATTATAGTATGAACTGCCTTTTCTGGCTGCAAAGGTCTTTTCCCTCTATATTATCACAACACTGAGCAATAATTATATCCAAAGAAGCACATTAACCATAGCGCTGGTGGTTCAAACACCCATTTTGAAAGAAGGTGTAAAAGCTTTGCGAATCATTCACTGACAGCTGCTCTGCATTTCACACAACTGCTCTGTTTGTTACCACACATTACAGAGATCTTTCTCAGCTCAAGTTTGACAAGGAACCGTTTCAGTGCAACGCAAACACGAAAAGAGGCCGAAGGTTTTCCCTCGGGCCCCGCGGCCCCCCTTACCCAAGGAACTGTGCCCCAGAGGGTCCCACTTCGATGAGGCGGCTGGCCAGCCCCTCTCCCTCCACCATGGGCGGCATGGTGGCCAGCCTGTGGCGCTTCACCAGCCGGCACGTCACGCGCGTCGGGGCCGTGCACTTCCGCGGGGGGATGATGATGCGCAGCCCGTTGTGCCGGCAGCCCCGCATGGCGCCCCCGCGAGCGTCCACCATGAAGCTCACCAGGAAGCTGGGAAACAAGGGAGACAATGAGACACGGAGCGCATCAGCAATTCCCTCGCTTCTGTTCCACATACGTGACAAACGACGTATGTAAATAGAGCTCTTGCTCAAGAGGTACAATGAGAAAAAGCCTTTCTCCCATGTGAAGCACCAAATCATGCTGAGTTCATGATTAATTAAACTGGCAACTACTACCTAAGAGTTCTTCCCAGAAAATCTTACGTCACACAGCTGCTGTTGGTAAAATGCCAGCAGACACTAATAAATGGGAATACGTGTACCTATTGCAAAGTGCAAATATCACTATTCTGTACCTGCAAGCAGCTGAATTTAAAGTTGGCACTCTTTAAATACTTTAACAAGCAAATACATCTTACTGAAGAAAATTATATATGATTCAAAAATATAAAGCCAATTCTGATTGGACAGCTTGGGGGTTTTTTGGTTTCTTTGTTTTTTTAATGTTCTCAATATAATTGTCTAGTTATTTGATAAACTATAATTTCTTAGAAGAATGAGACTATATTTTTTTTTAAAAATCAAATTTCACTCTGGAGTGCATGAATACAATTCATACTCCATCAGGGGGCTACCACCTATTTACATAAAAAACCCCAGCATATCATTATGGTTTGAAGACCAATTCTGGGGTTTGGTCAGATGAGAAGAGCTAGAGTCAGTATATAAGAGGTTTATTTATGGATTTTTGGTCTTCTGCTTTACCTTGCACAGCAATACAATGTCCCGCTGGAAAACTTAGAGATGCAAAAAGCCATCTCCAGGGAGCCTGATTCTAGCACAAGGTAAATTATTGATTTCCTTTGCTTTAAAAGGGAGAAAAACATTTCATTTTGTTCAGAATTTCTCTTGTGCTGATTTTTATGTATTTCCACATATAACCAACAGGTAGATTTTGACAGACTGGGGACATTCTTGGGAAAGGTGTAGAATTACTTCCAGTTTCTTTTTTTTTTACTGGTTTATTACAAGATCATGCCTGATGTTGGATGGGAATGTCAGGTTGCTGGAAGTGAAAATAAAGAACGGTGTCAGGCCTACTTCTAGCCACTAAAATAGAACCAGCACATGGGGAGTCGCAGAAATGCTACTGAAGGACCTGCAATAGAGAAAAGCCCTTATAACAGGAGTAACAAATACAGGGATTTTTCCACTGCCCCCTTGACCGTTCTGTGCAACAAACATTGCATCCATTCATTGTCCACACAGCTACAAGAACTCCACATGCTGTAAAAACACAACACTCGACACACCGTGCAGGTCAGAGATGGACGATGGGAAGGGGCCACAAGCGCCAGTCGGAAGCACACCATGCACCACGGATGCCAGTCTGTCTCACACATGCAGGCTCCTAGTCTACTGCCATTCAGATACCTCTAGGCTTTGCTTAGGGGAAAACTCTGGGCAGTACAACCATTAGCTCATTCCTTAGAGGTTGGTGTTTCTGTGGTTTTAACAAGGGGGAAAAAAAGAAAATGAAAACATTTTACAGCTTCCATTGTCTGGGGATTAGTTGAGAAAAATGGGAGCTTCCTTCACAAAATACATTCTTTGTACATGTTAGAGCACAGATGAAAGAAGAGCTTAAGAGACACTAAATGCTCAATTGTTGCACTAATGCTCTCGGCTTGCCCTGCAATTGCCCTTGAAGTGCATGAAGCAGTGTTATCCAAGTGGTTCTGGGTGATGTTTCGGAGAATGTGTCCAAGTCTCCAGTACAATGGGTGTGTTTTGAGGCAGTCAGTGACACTGCTGGAAGAAGAGTTTCTCATTTTATAGCTCCTGCTAAGAGAAACACAGACACTCCCCTGCAACTACCAGAAGCTAATGAGAGCTCTGACTGAATTAAAGCAGCATTCGCGTTTTTCATTGTGCAAGCTGTCATGAGCACAGTATTTAGGATTCCGTTGTTTTCACTGCTGATGTAATACTCAGGACTGTATGCTTTTACAACAGGATCACCTTCCTTTGCCATCCATCACTAAAATACTGGTGCTGGGTCACCTGCTGTCCTATGTTCTCCTCAGCTTATCTCCCTACATGCCTCAGCAATGCCAAACCTGCTGTTCACTGCTAGAAGAACACAGGCACACCAAAGTTGAGGATCCAAACCAAATAATCTTCCTTCAGACCACGATAATGGGTTTTCTTAATATGGTTGCAATTCCTTCTTTCAGTTTGGATTTACTGAATGTGCCTGGTGGGTCAGTAAATCTATCACAAAGTCCATGTCACTACAGTCATCCCTCAGTGAAACCAACCATGGCTCCAAAGAGTGGAAAAACAGGCAAAGTCTCACTGGGAGGTGGACACAAAGATAACAATGCTTAGGATAAAATCAGTAGGATATTATTATTATTCACTGTAAAAACAGCAGTTTCTAACATAAACAAGATCTAAGGTAGTTATCCAGACAGCACAGAAAGATCAGTGCCAATTATCACATTAACTACAGAGAAGCCAGTTCCCAAACCAAGCTATAGAATACTATGAAATTGCTGGAAAAGAAATTTTGGAGAACTAGCATGAATATAGTGCCAAGGAAAGAAAGTAAAGGAATATTTCTGAGCTCTAGACCTGTACCATAATCCTGGAAGGACAGAACACTGACACCGGGTTTGCAGACACAGTGTAAAAAAAACACCTTGTTTATTTCCCACCTTTTTGCTACATTCTTTTTTTCATCCACTTATTTAATCCAACTGCTTTTCTTCCTTTTTTTTTTTTTTTAAATCAGCACATTTCACGTAACTTTGGCTATGCAAGAGAGTGAAGCAAATAATTCATAAGAAAGCATTTCCGGAATCACAGCAGTCTCCTATTTTCTGCCTGTTTGCTACATAATAGGGCATCTGGATGATGCCATTATTGTTCCAGGCCTGGAAAACCTTTTCCCTTTTGAAGGAGTACGTCTATCAATATACAAATAATTAATACAAAACTAATGCATGACATAAAACATGCTTTCTGAAATGCGCATTTAGGAAAGTGAAAAATTTGTATGACTAATATAAAGTAAATGTACAATTCAAATTAATTATTTTGTTGCCCACACACACACACACACACACATTATTTTTCCTCTTCCACCTCTGTTACTGAGTGTTGTTAAGTGACAAGACTGAGACGGGAAGAGATTGCATTCAACAAAGAACACTAGCAGGAATAAATGGCAGATGAAGCCATAACTCTGGGAAGTGATACCTTACCATGCTAAATTCCCATGGCCAAAAAGGAAACAGTGCTTAACACTAGCATATGAATAACCCTAACATACTATATGCTCCCTGAAGCTAAGCAGCAAACTCGGGGCTTACTCCATGTTCCAACTGCATGGAGCACCACTACTACAGGACTATCAGCCACTTATGTACAGAGAATGGAGAGGGATCGTTAAAGAGAAACACAAATGGTGGAGAAGTTTGGGGGGGGGGGGAAAGAAAGAAGAAACCCAATTGATAAAAGGCATTAAAGGAACTTCAACTTAAATTTCAATTAAGTGATGATTCAAAGTCAAAGCAGATTGCAGGGTAAAGCTGTATCTTTCTCAGTACTTAGACAGCCTTTGAGTAAGTTTCATTTCCAGTTTCAAAGGTTCTGTTAGAAATAAAGCATGACACAAACATGTGACCCTGGCAGTCTTGCAAATTGGATCAATACGGAGATTTTCTGAGCTTTGGCAAGGCGGTAGTACAATATAACAGCCAAACTAGTGAAACAAATCAGGTTTGGGGAAATCGTTTTAAAGAGAATGAAGGGGAAGTCAGGATTATTTTTCTGAAGTGAAAGTAAAGTACAGAAGCATTCCTTTATATGAATCAGTTACAGACTGCTGGGGAGTCTATATATGCTTTTGTTAAACACACCACAGTCAGCTCAAGCATCATCCACTCTTTCTCAATTTAGCAATACTTACTCATAAATTAGAGAGGCTATTTCATTCTCAGTTTTAGAGCAGTTAAGAACTACATGCTTGCCATATGAAAGGCATATCAAATAATACTGGCTGTAGTGGCCTTATAGTCGAGTACATACACAAATGCCCCTCAATCCTTCAGGCTGTTTCCACACCTTCTACAGAGAGCAGAGCAAAAAGCTCTCGGGGTTTCTATTTGATCAAAATACAGACAAAATATATGCATTGGATAGAAGGGGCAAAAAGTTGGGGAGTATTTTAATGAAATATTTGTATTTTAGATCTGAGCCTGAGTTATTCCCTTTGCTGATTTTACTCATATAGAATTAACTTGGGTTTATTCTGTACCTATTCTCATGTGAAAGGTAACAGCAGGATGAACATAGACACTAGAAACTGGATGTGTCAGTGCTGGAGGGGGTGAAGGAAGCACCTGTTGTGTGCATTGTGAAGAGTCCCTGTCGTGTCAAGAGCTTTGCAGAGGCAGTTTCGGGGGGCCGTGACCACAAGCGTGGGGGCACTCATTCTGCAGAGCCACAGGAGAGCCATGCAAACCCAGCAGGTGAGGGGGCTGTCTAGGGCAGGCAGCAGTTCTTGGAACACACGGAACCAAAAGAGGCAAAGTCTCCACCACCACTTCCACATGTTGGGTTCAGGTACGACCGCCCTTCCTGAGCAGCTGGGCAGGCACACATGCGCTTGTTGGGTAGCAGGGAACAAAGCTCCAACCAGAGCACACCCCGTGTAGACACAGTTAAGAACTTTTCAGCACACATTATCTTAGTTTATGAAAGAAACTGGGAAACAAGGAGATAGCAGCATTCAGTGTTAGTCGCAGTGTGAAGAAGCAGAAACAAACAATCAGGGTGCTTCAGCCATCGGAAAGTGTTCAGCGGGAGAAGGAAACCAGAGAGAGGCTGAAACTCAGAAAAAAGGCCTTGATCCAGCTCCCACTGAAGTCAACAGCAAAGTCATTCAACTACCTCAGAGTGCTTTCCAGCAGGCTGCAACTATGCCATCCAGAAACAAGGCAAAATACACATTCCAGGAGGACAAAAAACATGATCCTAACATAGGAAACTGCTAGAACGTTAACCTCTGATAACATTCTCTTCACTGCATTAGTCAGCTGCTGAGAAATTCAGTGACATGGCCTAAAAACATGGGTTTGTAGTTTGGGGGTTTGATCAGCCATTTTATCATTTTGCAGAGCTTAGTCTTTGGGGCAATTTTTACGAAGGGGTATTGTGCCAATTAACACTCAGTTTGCTAAGGGAAGACAATTCCCTCCTTTGGGAAGGTTCAGCTTCAGGTGCTCTGTGCAGGATGTAATGTGCCAGTGGTTCAAGCACTGATTAACTGCCACACAAAAAAATACAAGTGGCATGAAAATATACTAAGTCTGGGCTGGTAGTCTACTAGTTCCAATACGGTAGCACAATTTGAAAAATGTGGCTTAGAGAATGGCTCTGCAATATTCTTTATCCAGACAAGTGAGATAAAAGGCCAACTTAGTAATATAATAATTACAGTGGTTTGCATTGAATTATCTGGGAGGAATTCCTTCATTAAATATTAATATTAAACCATGCCACCAACAAAGAAAAGGTATTGTTAAATACATCAATGGTTAAAACAAGCCAGGATTGTATAAAGAGCTTTGTTAAGACATTTTGCAGTGGGCTTAGTAAGTGTCCGGAATTCTTTTGTTATAGATGACAAAAGAGATGGGGGAAAGCAGACATTTACTGTATAAAAAGAGAAGCAGGGCCATATGTAACAATTACTGCTGGTTAGATTTATTTCTTCTCTTGGCTAATGTGCACTATCAAAACACTAAAGCATCCTGAAGTGAGGTAAGAGGGGAGGATAAATAGGGTGGTGACAAGTGCAATGTATTAAAGAAACAAATTATGCAGAAGTTCACCTGCTGTTGTCAAGATCAAGACATGGAGAAGAGCATCTGCAATAGAATAGATGGTTTAACATCAAAAAGGAAAAGAAAGGGAAAAAAAAAAGAATGAGTTAAATGAAATACTGAAATATTGGAAAAATGAAACAGATTTCTAAACCAAACACGTGAACATACATATATATGCATATTCTTCACATGTGGGAAGGTAGCAGAGAGTATGGAAAATAAGCCAAAACACCCTTGGTTCCAAGGGATCACTACCAGTACAGCAGTAAAACTGGAGGGATCTGCTTCTCTAAGGACATTCTCACACTGGAAGCCAGACACCTAAAATACACAGTTGGATACCGAGTAAAATTTTCAGAAGCAGGTTAGGGGAAATGTTGCTTGGTTTAGGTATCCACATCTAAAGTGGGGACCATGGGATATCAAAGGGTAAGGACCCTAAGGTAATTCCAGCCAGCATTCCTGATAACACAATAAATCATGTTTTTCTTTTCTTAAAATCCTCCATCAATACATTGTCCTCCACTTCCTTCTATTTCAACATGTTTCTTGTCCTCCTTTTGTTCTACAAAATGACAAATTTCAAACTCTCATTTTGACCTGTTTAGGCTCTTAGTAATCACTTAATGCCACATGGACAATTAGCTTTCCAATGTCCCTTTTTATTATATGGATCTCCATTGCCATTTTCTTCCATTAACACACTTTGCTATTAATGAAACACACTCTCTGTTTTTCCTCATTGTAACTTTCTGAACAAAGGTCATAAAGCTACAGCATAATTTGAAATCGTTTAGACTTTCAGATTTAAGAAATGACTATCAGCTGGTCGCTGCCAGGTCCTGTTTCCATAACGATTTCCAGGAAATCAATTGCGCGTTGGGGAAAAAAATATTATGGATTCAAAATACAACACTTGAAATACATTTTGTTTACCTTGTTAGTAAGGATCCAGCCTCCTTTTTTGCAGACATGCAGCTAAGAATGATAATTCACATTATTTGTCACAGTACGAGCTGCCCAATCTCTCGTCTTTTCATTGATGGAAACAACAACTTCCAGCAAGATAAACGCACTAATAATATCCCAGCTGTTTAATTTATTTCAAGATAAAAGTAGTGATACACTCTGACCATCCATTAGTCAAACAAGGACTTCTTTAGTAAATTATAAAAAGTACATCAGGATCTTTCATTAAACAGGAGTTTTACTGTGAGTCAGAGCTGGAAAACCTGCAGAGCTGCTGTGTATTTGCTCTAGAACACAAAATCAAGTTAATATCAAAGCACGCACCCAAAGTTCTTCCTCACAGTGCCACGATCCTGACAACATGTCAGATTTGTTCTCTTATCTACTGTGCCTCTACACAGCTGTCAGGAAAATTTTTAGAAGTATCATCTATATCACTAATTTCACTGTATCACCAGAACACAGGTACTAAAACAACATAGTTTAGCACAACATTAATACTTTAAAAATCTTACTGTCACCCTTATCTCACCATTCATGCATATTCTTATGGGAGATAAAAATATAGTACTGCCAGGCAATGTCTAAATGCTGCAAATCCTTCAGTTCAGTGATTTTTTTTGCCTTCCAACGTAATAAAAATACACATGTTCTTCCACAATAGGATATTGTGTGGTATGAGACTAAAACTGTGGAACACATTTGCATGTATGTAGGCAGTAGTTCTGTCTCTCACAGTCCAGCACAAAATTCTAAATTATATCCTCCAATATTACCAGCAAACTCAAAAAACCCTATCTTATTGGATATTTAGCACCCAAACATTTTGGCATACACAGAGATCCTTAACTTTGCTCAATACCTAAGATCAAGTAGTTTTATCAGGAGAAGCAAATCTGATATGTTGAAAGGGAGTTTTATAGTTTTTTCTTCAGCCAAAGTAGGAAACCATTTGGAAACTGTCAGCTGTGTAAAATGACCAGGAGACCGTTGAGATTTTGCGCCCCACGAGAGCGTTACCTCTTAAGACAGAAATATTTTTGGAGTTTCAAAATGGTTGCCAAAGACTCTGACCAAAGAACTTACTTTTCCTTCCTGATGAAATTAGCAATGTATTGAAGGAACAGTTACATTTAAATTTTAAATGGATGGTTAAAACGTTTTCCCTTCTGAAATTTCAGACATGTGAGAAGTTTTGGTTAGTTATGCAAAGGCTGAAATACATGCCTGTGAAATTCCACAGCAAGAGAACAGATCTCTATGAATTTATCCTTTTGCCTGGAGGTATTACACTGGGATCCACAGAAACACTCCCCTACAATGGGACATCAGTAAGAACCCTACAGCAATTCATGGTTCACCACTTAAGTGATGCAGGGAGAGAAGAGTGTCATTTCTTTCCTCAGATTGTACAGAATACAAACTTATTGTACCTGGGACAAATTAATTACTGTCCAATACTTTGCTGATGTGTTATTTCACAAAAACACAATGTGAATTCAAAACATTTTCAGTGTCTTGGGCACAACCAAGGGCACACCCTTGCACAGGACCACTGACAATGTTTATCTACGCTTTCTTTGAAAATTCTAAGTTTTCTTTCATGACAGGTAAATTCTACTTCGCTACACGCCCCTACATGTCAGCTGTGTTGCTGCTCCATAAGAACCCACAAACAACGTGTGGCTGCATGTGGAGGGGAGTGTGGGTGACGACAGGGCTATAAATCACAAATACATTTATTGTTCCAGCAAAGTGAATGCAACAGTCATGAACTTCTACCACTTTTCACTTTTAAAATAAGGTCTTAAAAGCAAAACTCTAGTAGTCAATGAATTTCCTAAGAGAAGAGAAGCACCACAATGGTTTATTACAGCTTAATGACTCATACCAATCTAAACAAGATAAAAATGAAATGTTAAGGCCTCACTCAAAGGCTGAGGAATTGTTGTTATAAGTCTCTTTATTACAATATTTAGTGGCAAGTTAGTGCGTTTGTATAGAAAGAACATAATTTGTGTTGTATTAAGTCACTCTTTCATATAAGGCTGCAGAGAGTGTTGCTCCTACTGGAATTAGGTATCTTATCCTACCACTAGCATCCTGGTCATCCCAAAAGATCAGAATATCACTCATATTCTTTTAAGAGAAATCCAAGAAATGATTGCACATCCAAGAAATAAATGCCACTCTTCTAGAAAGTACTTCGTTCATCCTGTGCAATCACAGGAAAGAACTACCTTTCTGAAAGGGAAAACTAACACATCCTTTGGAAAAATCTGTAAACTATTTAGGGTTAGAATACAGCACCAAAGCAATTTTAAAGCTTTCATACCAGCATATACAGAAACACATACATACTTTACATAGCAAGTGTTTTCATTTCATCTGTTAGTTTTAGAGCTCATGAGAAGCAAATCCAAACAGCGCTGGTCACAACCAAATACCCTAAGATCAGCTAACAAACAACTTCTCATCTGCCACATGAATCAACTTGGCAATATTGTTCCTGCTCTAGATCAGGAGTGCCTGTCATTCCAAATGGGACTCCAGTGCTGTTTTTTGAAAATACAGTCTGTAAAATAGTGGCAAACTCAGATATCTGAGTTTAACAAAAATAATATTTCCCCTTGTGCTGTTCAGTCATGCTGCATACACATCCCACAGAGATTAAATGCTTTTTAATTACTCCAGTTTCTTCTGAATTCATCTGCACATTGCCCATCCAATCTGATAGCAGGACACAAGTGCAGAATTCAGTGTGAAGACTAAAATGACTCAAAACACAGTACATAAGAGCATTTCAAACAAATGCAGTAACAGATTTTAAGGCCAGCCAGGATAAGGTTTGTAAATATGAATTTGACTGCGCCTGCATTTTGACCTGTGTTATGCCATGGCAGTGAGTTTGCCTAAATGCCAATGCTTACAAAGAGTCAGTTGTGAGAATACACGAAGAGAGAGGCCAGATATGTGCAAAGCAAACGATGTTTAGGTTGCTTGTCTATTCATGTAGTTTAGAAGGCAAACACTGCAGTTGGTGCTCACCTCAGCTACTCCACCAGCACGGTAAGTACTCACAATTTGGAGTGATGAAGCCCTTGGTCTTAGTTATTACTAACTCTAAAAGGCACTGTACTTATTTCTCCATAAAACACACACAAATGCCTGTGTGTATGTGTCATTTATCACATTCATTCCCCTTGAACTTGACTGAGGGCTCAGTGACTTGCAGTGATTTCAGTGAACAGTCTTGGTACTCAGGCTTGCTTGACTGTCAGAGCTTAAGAGATCATAACAATTTATTGCCAGCTCCAGGAGGCAATGAATTAAAATACAGCTCCTAGTTAAGCATTAGTTGAGGCTGCTGTCACTGCAGGTACTCTGTTTCTCACTTTTTAGTGTAATGCTAATTGAAACACTCACCCTGAGTGAATAGGGCTGGAAGAAAGAGCCACATTGTCCAAGTTTTCAGGGCCCCAGCTTAAGCGGTATGAATTCCTTTCAGCTTCTTTGGCCAGAGTTGTTACCTTGGGAAGCAAAAAAAAAAAAATCCCTTTTTACTACAATTAAATCAATCAATGGACAAAAAATAGGATGCATTTTGCATAATGGTGCCTAAAGCACTTTTTTTCTTTTAAACAAAGAACTACTAAGATCATTAAGTTATTAGAAACCCCTAATTGTAGCATTTTGTATTTGCTTAAAGTAATTTTATGTAGTCTCAGTGAAATGAATGCTGTGATTTACCAAGAAGGCATTTCCTAAATCTCTTTTTTTTTTAATCTACAAACATGTTTCAGGAGAGTATCTTTTAGGACAAGAGCAAAGAGTTCATTAGATTCCCTGAACATTTAGCATGATGGCTATTAGCAACATTCAAAAATCAATTAAAATGGAGAACATTAAGAACACGGTCCCTGTGCTACATTCACACAGCTTATCCATTTGTTTTGGAATAGAGCTCAATACTGCACAGTACAATACGCCATTAAATATGACTGGAAAATAGAGAGATTTGTACTCCAACAAACCAAGCAGCACACACCACACAGTCTAACCAGAACAATTCCCAGTGCAGCCCTTCCCTATTTCCTGATCTATGCAGCCAAGAGGGGGTTTGAGAGGTCTGCTCACCTGCTGGCTGGGGATGACCACGGTGTCGTCGATCATGGCGCTGTCGCGCAGGTAGGAGGCGTGGCTCAGCGTGTGGGACCTGTCGGAACTGAAGGACCGCAGGCTGGGAGGTTGGTAGGGTGCCAGAGCAATGCATCAGCAGCACACAGGATGTTGCAAAGGTGCCATGACAGATAAGTGGGAGAATGAGAAAAGCGTGCTATTAGCAACACCATGCAGCTTCCAGGGGGAGCAGAGCACAGTCAGGGGAAACATAGCTTTACATGCCTGTGTTGGGCCACCTGCCTGACCATGGGCCACAAAGCCTCTGCACTGACCTCTTTACCTCCAAATGCAGAATCTAGAGATTAATCTAGATCACGGTTTATTTTATACTCACAAATACTTTCGATTTGGCTTTGGAGCAGGATGGTTTCCTTACATCAAAGAGCATTCATTTCTGTTAGGTAAGGCTCTTTGGAGAAGTTCTCTGCTGCACCACACAAGCAAACCACTATGGAAAACCAGAATGCCACCACCTGAAGAAAAGCTGGAATGACTTTCTGAAGCTTTTTTTCAGAGAAACCCACTCTCCCCCTAAAGTGCGGATCAGTAAGCCTGACGTTGTCCCCTGGAAGGTACACACAGCAAGGTGAAGTGTGGCAGCCAAAAGCTCCTGTGTGAAACAGAATCCTCCTCTGAATGCCAGCACCACCTGCAGGGAGACAGCCCCCATGGGAGCGCTGATCTCGCTGTAAGTACACACAGCTCTACAGAGCACTGGTTGCTGTAGCAATGAGAGGTGCAAGGCAGTAAATAAGCTGCTTCCAAGCACTGGCTCAGAATGTAACTGCAGTATCCACCAGCAAAAAGCAAAAAAAAAAAAACGACAAATAAGACGCCACAGGACATATTGAGGTAAATGGGGTTTCTGCTACCAAATAGCACGAGTTTTCTCCTTTCAATATTCACGAGCTGCAGTATGACAACACCGATTTTTAAAAACAAATCATCCACCTTCAGATGTTGTGCATGTACTCTTGTGATGTTGATCTAGACCTTGAGGAATATCATACCTATAACTGGAGGAAGCAGTTTTGTGTTCCTGGCTTACACATCAGTGAGTAGTACTCATCATGACTAATATGCTGGATCAGAACAATAGGCCATTTATCCAGATACACAGAGTTTTAAGGGATAATTAATTTTCAGCAGTTAGCAATAAAAGTCATGCATTGATTACGAATGTGAGTTTCAAATACTTTAAGTGCATATCAAAGAACATTGATTCAGACCACAGCCTTTTTTGACAAGAGCTACATTCACTCAGTGTTTTTTGGATCATAGAAGCAAACGGTTATCTTATTTTTATTAGAAATATATGGCATTGAAGAATAATCTGTGCTGTTGATCATTGGCTTATACCAATGGCCCATTCAGCATCCCAGGTGGATTGTACAAAACTGGAAGTAAAGACAGGCATTACACAACCATCAGCCTTTGGAAAGCCTTGAGAAAAAAAACAAACCAAAGCCAAGCTTTTTTTCTTTGGTTAAGGAATGAGCCTCAGTAGCAGACCCCATTTGCCATCATTATCCTGCATTCATTTCCAGGTTTGATACTTCCAGAACCGCTTTGCTGAGCCATGCAATGCTCGTGAGAGAGCCACCATCCAAGTTGTAGGTTCTGCTACTCAGCTACCACCACATCCTGGATAGATACCGAATGAAGGGAAGTCTGAACTGCATTTGGCTGGTTATCCCTGTGGTGATTCTGTCCATCCTCACTGCTCCTACCATCACTACAACTAGCCCAGTGCTATTCACTATGTAGAACCTGTCCATGAGCACTAATAAATACGTCAGGGGGATGAGCTTTATCTGCAGAGAGGGTAGGCACACTCATGACTGAGGTCTGCACGTACTTACAGGTTCAAATTTCCTGTTACACTCAATTTCAAAAGTAGTGCTCAGATGGCACTGCCCCTATCTGTGCACTGCACCAGCTCAGTGAAGAGCAAACCAGGAGTTAAAAGGTCGGTGCTGCTTAGACTTAGTAATAAAAGTACTGATTGAAATGACAGTCCACTTATGGACTGAACACAGAATTCACTGTTTAAAATTGTCATAACTATCCAGGAATCCTACTAAATACAAAAGGCCTACCTAAATCAGACACAAGACCAACATCTAAATGCAGATTCTTCTCCAAGGTGGTTGATAAATCCGAAGTCTGAAGGGCTGTGGGGCCGAGAGCCCTCAGCCCCAGAGACAGAACTGCAGAATCCAGGAATGCTGCACAGCTCCTGAACATAAGAGTTCATCTTGCCTGTGTGCACAGGCACATATCACCCACCTCTAAGCCCTGGATAAGGCCCTGGTGGTACCCAGAAAATCAGAGAATCTGCTCGTCTGCGGGCCTTGCAGTGCACACCCATTTCCCAGCCCGGAGACCTAACAAGCTCTACTCCAGTTGAGCCGATCTCTTGTTTACATGCAAGTGTATATTTCAATACATTCTTTCAAAAGCTGAGAAAAAACCCTGGCTCACTGAAAACTGTATAAATCAACCTTGAAAATGTTACTCAACAGCAGCATCATTCCTTTGGTTCTCCAAATCAACTGTCTGCATACAGCAGGCCTCCAAAGTGGATGAGCAGAGACAGGTGCCATAGGAGAAGAGAGACAACACGTGTTCATGCTATGTAATACCTACCTGGGCATGATGCTAATGAAAGCATATGGAAAAGAAAAATGAACGGGAGAGAGAAATAAAATAAATAGGGAAGATGGTTACAAATGAAAAATATATGTTTTCAAATCAAATTGTTTAATGCATAAGATTACATGAGTCCAGAGTACTAACACTATTTTGCTTTACTGGATTTCCTGAAAAAGCAAAGTCATTATAATGCAATGAAATCACATCAAAGGAAACGCAAAACAACTGAAGAAGTCTGTGAAAATTCTTAAAATCAGTAACCTGAAAGTGATAGAAGATGAGACCATGGACTTAGAAAGATGTCCTTCTTTCATTCTTTCTCCCTTTAGAATTTTGCTTCATTTCAATATAATCTTGCTTGATACAGGATCTGAAATAATTTCCATACAACACTACACAAACCATATCAATGACATGTCAGCAAGAATCTACTGAAATCTGCTGACAAGATTTAAAAGCTAAAATATTCTAAATGGGAGCTTAATTTAAACTGGCTAAATGCTTGCCTGCACAATCATTTGTATATAACATTTTGAAATCTAAAAAACCCCCAAACTTTGTTATCATTGAAAGAACAAAAGGTTTTGATTTAGGCATTTTGATGCAGTTCATAAACTTCCTCTGAGTTAAAAAGCCACACAGTGACTTTGTTTTCAGTGGATTCAGTGGAACTGTCTAAAAACCAGCAGAGACTCCAGGCTCGCAGGACCTGAATGATGGGATTTACACATGCTGTGAGGCAAACCAAACTGTTTCCTGACATCTTTTGTTCCAGCAGCAATTCACAGCCTACTCAAGTAAACAGAACAGATCCTACTGATGCCACTAAGCTTCGGAAATGCTGCCAGCATAATGACCAAGACTGGAAAACGAGGTAGCTTCAAAATTCTGTTGCCAAGATTTCAACGTTTTTCTTTTATTCCCTTTAGTGTACCCCAGTTCTAAAGGCAGTGAGTCTGGAAACACTGCTGATTTACACCAGACATTTCATACCCAGGCATGCCTGGGTGGCTATTCTGAACTGCAACTGTGGGGGGCAATCTGCCAGTTTCAGCCTACAATTACACTTGCTAATGAAGGCTCCCTTTTGGGATGGAACTCCGTATTTTCTGTCTAGGTTTATGTTCAACTTGTTAGATATAAGCAAATCAGTATGTTGTGTGGACTGAACACACTAATGTTTCTATTTTGTTATTATTATAGTTGTGTCAGCAGAAGGACAATTATTCTCTTCCCTCCTATTTGGAACATGAGGAATCAGAAAGAGTGGAGGTGCTTGCTGACAATATACTCACTGCCAGTCCAGGGCAGAATGACCACATCCATTGCTCCCCTCCTGATATCTTGAGCCAGCAAACCACTCCAAAAAGTCATCTCACCTGATGCTCAAACCCCTGTCCACCCATCCCCTGACCTGTGACAGCAGGAGATGAGGATGACCACACCTTCCTCCTGCAAAGAGGTGACTGCCTCGCTGACACACTGAGCAAACAAATGCTGACAAGTGCACCCCAAGCTGAGAGACCCTGAAAAGGGATTTCAAACACTTGTAGCAGAACAAGTGCAGAACTATGATGAGGAAAGTTATGTATCTGGGCAAATACCTGTCCGAGCGTCCTCCTTCCAAGCTGTACCTCAGGTAGTTCATTCCATCTAAGAACTGGCTGCTGGGCAAAGAGTCATCTCCCAGTTCCCGGAGGTCTTCTGGCCTAAGGTACTCCCCTCCATCTCCTGTCATTGTGTCATCACCTGTAAAGCAATCACACGAGGGACAGAGATAAACACACACACGAGTTTGATTCCATCGGCACATCAGGATCTAACAGCTGGATGGCACAATAAACAGGAAGGCATTTTCCACTCAGGAAACACTGCAAACCACAAGCAATTAATGTATGCAATGAAAGTGGCACATCAAGCAAGATACTTAAAAAACAGAATTGAAATCAAGGCAATTAATCAATTAGATTTCATATATTTTTTGCCGTTGCACACACTGGCAAGGGGCACATTTCTTTGCTATGCTCTAAGGTGTGGCCTCTCTGTTCCTTAATCCATTTCAGCTCTCTGGACACTGCTTATGCTGTATCCCAGCCTGACAGTTTACAGTCAAGTATCGCCACTTATTTAAGTGTAATCTACATGTTTTCAGATGAAAACGTGTTTTCTGTGGCCTTATGCCTTGTAATTGCAAAGGCTAATTTAAACTCTCCGCTGTCCAAACTCCATATCATATGAGGCTCTGTCACTCATATTCCAGCATCCTTCTGTGATCAGCAACAAAGTTCTTATTTCTAGAACGTGGCAACATCCAGAAACTGGAAATAAGCTCACTTGCATAGATGGGAATGATCATAATTCATAACGAATCCCAGCCTAAATGATCATTGGTTATCTGACACAGTAACCTTTACACATATACTCTGAATAATAGGGTTTAATCTTTTTCTGGTTTTTTTTAGGTCCAAAATTCTTTTCCCCAGGAAATTCTGTCTATATGAAGTCACAGTTTGCTTTTCCCCAGCAGACTAACAAAACAGATTCCATTGCCAAGCAACGTGTAGATGTTTCTTTTCATTCCCACTTGCAAGACGCTTCCTCTCCACGGTTTCTGCATGAACGTTTCAGTCATTTTCCCGCAGTAAATTACTGCTGGATGAGCCTGCCAGAGTCTTGGTGTGACCCACAGAGCCGCACAACATGACCCCAGGCCACCAAGAGCTTCAACCCTTCTCATTTTCCAGGCTGTGTGGGCAAACTGAAGCAAACTGATAGTTGTTTTCACAAAACAAATCAAGGTATTTTTTCTAGCTTGATGTTTCAGCTAAGAAATAAATTATTGATTATTTGTCATCTAAAACTAAGTTAACTTTGGGGGGGTTTAAGATTTTTATGCATACAAAAATATTATATGTAAAAATGAGTCTTGAATCTTTTCAGTATAACAACAAAACTCTTGAAAATTCCATCTGCCCACATTAAGAGGGAGAAACTGGGCACAGTTTCACAGAAAACAATAAAATGCATTTAATCATTTCATGTTTCCTGTCTTCTGACAGATGATGCCTCCTGTTTCCTGGGAATGTCACATTAAAAAGCACAGGGCTTAGTGAAAACTTGGAAGATATTAAGGCAACACTGTTAATCAAACAGTGAAAGGAATTTCAAGTTATATTTCAAATAAACTAGATAATTATAATCATGCCAGACATTCCATCTATAATAGAAACAAAGGCAACATCTTCACCACTTTCATCACACCCACAACCTTTGAAAAAAAAGCCCAAATCCAACGTCTCCTCTCATTTCAGCTTTGGCCTCTCATCTGAGAGTTGTCAATAGTGGGGCGAAGTGGCAGCGTTTGATGTGACAGGAACATCTGCAAACAGTAACCAGACCATGCAGAGATCTCTCACAACAGCAGGCGAGGCCTGGGGGAACTCCCCAGCAACCCCTGTGCCCTTCCATCTGTCCTTACTGAGATCAATGCCCAAAACACGCAGTGCCTCCTAGCATATGAAGAGAAAAAGCAGGTATTTAAGTGTAAATGATTGCACGTTTAGCTGACCAAGAGTTCCTGGACACAGCAGATCTCACCAGATGGTTGCTTTGTGGCGATACAGGAACTGCCCTTTTTAATCGTGCCAGAAACAATCCGTCTGCCATCACGTTCCCCATCAAGTTAATGCCAGGAACATTTCCACCACTTCCTAACCACTTTGTGATAAATACAACCCTTGACATTGGTGCTCCATGGNTTGACACAGCAGATCTCACCAGATGGTTGCTTTGTGGCGATACAGGAACTGCCCTTTTTAATCGTGCCAGAAACAATCCGTCTGCCATCACGTTCCCCATCAAGTTAATGCCAGGAACATTTCCACCACTTCCTAACCACTTTGTGATAAATACAACCCTTGACATTGGTGCTCCATGGTTTGCACTGGACATCTATGAATTTGCAAGATTGCAAAATACAACTGCTGTATGACAATTGCTCCGGAATTGTTTCTCACAAAACATAGAGAAAACACAGACAAAATTTTAAAATGAAATAATAAAGGAAAGGGGGCTCTGTCAAACTGCCAGAAATTGCTTTTAATAGATGTTTTTAAAGCCAGATACAGTTATGTGAGTTTGCCAAAATTATTATTTTCTCTGCAGAATGCAGACAAGTCTACAGCTCACCACAGAAGTGCAGCTCCTTAAAAGTAACAGATGGACAAAGACAGCTATGGCAAGAAGAATCGCTATGGAATATATATTCCATAACTGCAGAGTTTCTCTGATACTTTCTTTGGACACCTTCACTCCTCTAAAGTCAATCCTCTGTTTACTGGGCCCCACTAGAAACTCTCCTGGATTACAGTTTGGCTGATGCTTTACCTGTCTTTACTTTCAGCCAGCCAGGAAAGTGGGGTTCCATGTGTGGTTTCATGTGTGATTTCCGATATTGATGCATGACTTCACATGAATCATCATGTCAACCACTGGGAGCTCAGTGCAGCACTCACAGAATGACAGCGGGTGAGGGAAATATAAATTAGATGTGTACTTCTACTCTCAAGGATCGGTGGGGAGAGGGAGACACCTTGATTTTGTTTTCTTGCAAATTAACCTGTTGCAAAATGAATTCCAGTACTTGACAGGTGCCTACTGTGGTATTTAGGAAGTTGTTACATTGGATATAGGTAAGAAAGAATAAAAGATCAAACTATGCCTGTGTCCCTAAGCCATGGAAGCTTTATTTCTGTAAATCGGCACCCTTTGGCTACATTTTATACTACTGGTTATAAGGTGTTTTAGTTACAGTGTGAATTAATTCAGTGGTGCTATTCCAAATTTACTGTGTTTTAATGTGCAGCAACAGCGATGTTAAGTCTAACCAAGAACAATTCCTGGTTGCAACTTTAACTTCCAGGTTTAATTAAAGAAATTAAGTTTTCCCACTAATTCAGGTGATTCTTTAGAGGAATTATGTGCACATATAACAGCAGTGGATTCTGCCCAGACTCAGCTGCTCATTTCTCACATATATGCAGCACCATTAGCTACTTGAGGCCATGTGTAGGGGCACTCAGGAAATTCACTGTTGTATTTAAGCACTGGGGTTTTTTTCCTTCTAATCAGAAATCTGATGCAGCCAGATACAGGATTAGCTGTGAACTGCTTCCTGGAACCCAAGATCACTTGGTGGATGTCGTGAAACAAGGCAGTAGCTCACAGACAGGACACCTTGTCCATGAACTCTTTGCACACAACAACCTTTGTCTCTCCCTTCTCTGCAGCTGCAGTGTCAGCACCAATCACAGTTTGGTGGGAGCTCACTGCACTGGTTGCCATCTCAGGCCATGCTGCTCCTGACAGTGGTGTCTCAGCTTCTGCTTCAGCCTTTCTACTCCCTTCTGCCTGTAAACGTTGTCTGGCTGGAAAATAACTGGTCAGGACAACCAGATTAATTTTCAGACAGATCAGTTCTCTGGGCCAGGTCACTGCGTGGTGAAACGCTTGTGCTGCCGGAACGGAGGATGCGGGGAAGCATGGGTAGAACTTGACAACTTCTGCAGCAGCAAGAACTTGGTCTCAAACAGACAGTGAAACTACAACTTTTGAAAATCAACTGGCAACGAGGAGCTCAAAAAGAAACAAATGAGAGTCCTTGACCATCCTGTTTTACTGGCTGTATCTGCTCTACACTGCACTACACTTACTGCACTGTCTCCCACGGGAGTCTCAAAGATAAACCACTGTTGGTCTGTAAAGCTCTTCTGCCACCAGAATAAGGCAAGGAATGAGTATATTAATATATGGGAGCATATTAATATATGGGAGAATAAGAAAGAAACCAGGCTCCTGCCTCTTCAAGATTCTTCTGTGTGTCTACCCTGACTCAGCCCTAATAAAAATATCTGCCTGGGCTTAACTTCACTAATTCTGTAGACATCAGTAAAATATATTTCACAAGATGCTTTGCAGCAATTTCCCTTTACTGCTCTAGGGGTCCCTCAGGTACAAAATGATTCTTTTGTGGTGACAGCTTTAAAGCAACTGAACTTCGCAGCAATACAGCCGAGGCAGATACACTGATAAAAATGTACAGAGTTTTTAGTGCAACTTTATCCACACCAAGCATTTCTGCTGCCCTGGGTACATGTTGCACAAACAACATCATTTAACAGTACTGCCCACAGGAGTCTGTAGTGCAATCCCCAGCAAGGGGGATCAAATGCCATTTTGAACAAAAAATGTAATATGATTATGTTCAAAAGAAAGATTTGGTTTTGCAGGTACCATAGAAGGTAAAGAATTCTGAATAATAATTCAGTGGATAAACACAAAAATGCTGCATGAATATTGAAGAAGAATTAGTGGGACTCTCGGTCCATTCAAGATATTTTAAAATAGGCTACACAAGTAGGACCTTCCATAACAAGCTATGCTATTTGATAGAAATTTGTCTTTTATTTTATACTGCTAAGACTGGATGTTAACTTTGTTTCAGGAATATGAATACTCTATTAACAACATGACAGCATACAATTACACAATATAACTATCTTCCAAGCGAAATGCAAAATTACTTATCACCAGTGATGAACATGCTCCACAATGGGACCTGAAATACTTCTTTGCTCAAGTTCTCTTGTGTTCAACTTGATAATTATATAAATACAGCTGGTAGGTTTGCAGCAGCACATCGATTTATTTCAGAACATATTGTGTCACTTGAAAGAACACAGCATCACAGAAACCTTGCTGCTAGCCTCTTAAAAGCTACACCACCACTAAGAGGTTCATCCACTCAATTAAAAAAGTTTTGCAACCTTCCTGTCCCCAGCTATTTTAAGTTGCTGTGGCAAGCACCATCCACGTTAGGAGCTCTTGCAGTGAATGTTAATCCAGAGCACTGGAGAGCATTAGTCATGCAGGACAGCCCCTTCAAGTTCTGCCAACATATTCAAGATATAGGTAATAAATCTGAGATTTTCTGGCTTCCCTTCTTCCTCCCACCTTTCAGGAAAAACACACACTCAGCCACACCTCAGAAGTAATGGAGAGGAGCAGTGTTAGGCACCCAGATTATGCAAACTTGTGTTGTTTCAACACAAGAAATAAATCAAACAGTCCGAGTCACACAAAAAGAGAAAGTCTGTAGGTCTTACTCCACGAGCTCCTGCTAACAGCACCTGTGCCACTATACGCTTCCCCATCACTGAAGGGCTCGTCATCAGAGTGTTTAAAGGCTGTACAACACACAAATTGGTGAGGAAAAGGAACACCCTGGATTAATCCTGCAGAAGCAGAAAGACATACTAGGCTTTGTGGATTTAAAGATGATTCAAGGGTAGGCCAAAAGACTGGAAGAAAACTCAGCAAGGTGAACATAAGGCTATAAGCAATTTAAAGGCAATTCAACACAATAATTACAAATGCAGTTGAACGTTTCTTAATCAGTGACAAAGTAGCAAAATAATTTCACTGGTCCCGATGCAGCAGAAAATAATTGGTTTTCAATCACACTTGTTTGCTTTTGCATTTTAAAATGGAAAGTTGCATCTGGACCCTAAGCATTGTATTTTCTCAGGACTGTAACTCATTTATCAGCAGAAATCCCATTTCTAAAAGCAATACAAGCAGTTGTAATTAATGAATGCCATTAACTTCATGCACCATTTAGAACCACAAGTGCACTTGTGTTTTTGTAAAAGAAAAATACAACCCTGTAACCTGTGTTCCTAAATCCCCAGGACTTTCTGGAAATTACTCACTCTACAAATTATTTGCATGAAATAATAACAACCACCATAAAACGGCACACGTAAGATACTGTAACATTAATTAAACTGCCAAGCGTAAAAAAGATAACAGAAAATCCTTCCAAATGTGTTTACATTTATTAGATACTGTTGTGACTGAAATGTCTAAGGAGTCACTTGTGAACTCTTAGAAAGGGATGGGTTTAGGCCATTCCTGCAATTGTGAGCTGTATAAAAGTGTGATACTTTATCGCTGCTTCCAGAAGGTCACAGAAATTTTCCTGGGATGTAGCTGTGGAACTATACAGGTCTGCTGTCCATACATGCAAGGCCTCTAAATCCAAAGTGCCAAACATTGGAGTGTTGTTACTCTGTCCCATGCCGAGTGTATCCCTGAGCCCCCTGGACCAAAAGCTCCCTCAAGGGAATGTTCTCCTAAGCCCTCCACCGTATGCATCTTCCTACACAAATGTTTCCAATTAGGCAAAACTCCTAGATATTTGTATCTGATACAGATGGCACAGATCCAAAAAAATTACTGCTCAGATTCCTCTTCATGGGAGGGTCAAAGCCACCTTTGGGATGGTTCTACACCAATATTTTAAAACCTGTAGCTGGGAAATGTTCTTATTTGCAAATTTGGTTCAGATAAACTTTTTCTGAAAAAGATGTAGGGGTCCAGGATTTTGCTTTGTGTCAAATGTTGGCATCTATATCCAAATACCATAATGATGACATCATTAGAAAAAGGACTTCATTTCAAGCACTGCAAACTGAAGATGTCAGAGTACTCCAACAGCTTCTTGAGCCTACATAAGAGGTTAGAGGTGATATGGAAGAGGAATTTAGCAAATTCACTCACCTTCTTCATCTGACACATCCAGGACCTCAGTCATTGTCTCGGGTACATTTAGCTTGTGCTTCTCTGTTACAGTCTGCAAAGACAATCATCAGTTCTCAAATTAAACACCAAACAGAGAAGCAAAGTTTACAGCAGGGTATTTTCAACAGAGAAAGCAGTGGGATGTGCTGAGGCATTTCATAATGTGTTTCTCCTAACTTTCTTTTTCATCTTTATTCCAGAAGCTCCTATTCTAAGTTCTCTGTAAGATAACATTTCTTCTGGCAGAAAAGTACAAAAACTTAAGATACTGAGCCGGTCAGAGGAATAAAATTTATTTATAAATGGTGCATGTAAAACAATTCAGCTCAATGTTTCCAAGATGATTTTAAAATGAATTAGGTAATGTCTACAGAAGAGCTGTATGTCGCATATGGAAATTATTAAATTGTAAAGCATTTGGAAATGAAGTTATAAATGATGTGAAATTCCTTAACTAAAGAAAGATGTTTAGGATTTACACAGATCACTTGAAACATTTCTCCCCCCTCTCCAAAAAAAAGGTGACTACAGTGCATATTAATGATATCCTTTCCATAAATCATGTATATTACCCCAAAGCACGTACACGTCGGAGGAAAAAAAAAGTTGTTTGAAGATTCTGAAATATTTTGTGCACCCAAAAGCTTAAAATATTGCTAATCAAGGCAAGTATGGATTGAGGAACAGTAGGAGGATACTGGTTAAACATGAGAGTACAGAGCAGGAAAACACTGGAAGTTTTTTTTTCAATATAATTTTATCTTCATAAATGGCTTCTGGGAGGAAACAGAAGATGTCCAGGGGCGCTGAATCAGGAATGGGGACATTCCTTTAGCACCCAGATTGAGACTGGACAAGGAGATGAAGAACATAATGAGAGAAACTGGAGGAAGTGTGAGATGTGAAAAAGTTGCCTGCAGGGAACTCTTCAGCGAGTTACGATAGCAGGGACAAAATGCCAAGGGCTTAATAGAGAGCAGTGATCAGCTGTGCCTCAGTCACAGCCAAAAAGCAGCGATTCCTCTGGCTCCACCCAACTCTGCACTGGGCTGGGGAGCTGCAGGGGGCAGCGGGCACGTGGCCCTTCGGGATGGGTGGGTGCAGAGATGGCCCTTTGGGATGGGTGGGTGCAGAGATGCCCCTGTGGCACCGAGAGGAGTGGAACTCCCGCTGAGGCAGCGCTCACTCCCTGTTGCAGATCCTGTCTATCGTGCCCAAATTAACACCACACGCAAAGGAGTGAAAGCATTTCATGTGAGGGATAATTAAATCAGCCAAACCCCAAGTCCCTTACGCAATATTCTTTTGGGAAAATGCCCACTGACATCCAGCGGTGAAGTCAATAGCAGCTTTTGTTGCACAAAACTTACTAGTTATTTCCTGATCCTGTTATGTACTTCTCTATTTCTAACAAACTGACAAAGCCAGCATTCTTGCTTATTGTAAAATACTGCACTTTCATAAATAACTACGTTAGCAACCATGTAATTACTTTGAAATTTGTTTTAAAAGTCTGCTTTACATTTCTGAAATCTATTTAACCGTGACAGCAGTTCCAGTTCACCCTCCTGAGGTACAGGGAAAGAACAATGCCCTTTGCCTCAAACTGGCAATCCCAATTAGGCTCCTAAATTCACTCTTCCCCATGAGTAAAAACAACTAATTATTTCTGTTGCAGCAGAACACATGTTCGGGGCTGCAAATTACTTTATATTCACTAAGTGCCTCTACCACCATGACTGACTTTTCCCCCGTATTCCCATGGCTTTCCTGGGATAGAAATGTCAGGCAGCAGTGGGGTGACAAGGCCAGCGGTGACAGATGGGGAGGTGCTGTCATTCAGGTGGCACGGACTTTGTCTCTTTAACAACAGAGTTATCCAATAAACTAAAGCATCAGCTAAGTTAAAGCACAAGCTGCAGGTAGAGAGGATCCCTGTCCACTTTTCTATCACCCAGGTAACCAAGGTTTACTGATCATTACATCCACCTGTTTGTTACTTAGGTTTTTACAGGCCCCCAAATAAAAATGGTCTGGCCTCTGACTAAGGCTCACAGACATTATCTATTTACAGGGAAGCAAGAATACTTTACTGACTTCCTGACTTTCTCATCAGTAAGAAAAAAAAAATTAATATATAATTTAACAATTGAAACAAAGCCTGGAAAAGAGACTTAAAAGAGTGTGTGTTCACATGTACATTTCAGAAGAACAAAAAATCTGCGATGCCATCTTTGGAACACTGAACTCAGCAACAGTCATTGATTCTATTTAATTATTAATTCTACTTAATCACTAATTCCACATTAATTGTAACCCAAACGACTTCTGTTGGGAATGACTGTTTTTAAAGGAACTTCTAATATGACACTAGAATTTTTTTGATAGGCACATCAAACACCCAAAATTTAAAATCCATACCTAGCCCCATGAACGGCCCATGTGAAAAATTGCTCAATGTGTATTTCTCAAACTCCCTACTGTTTAGTGCCACTGAGAATTCCATTATGGAGTTTGCTTTAGGCTTCTGTATTTGAGCCTTTCATTGTAAGACCAGACGTTCATTGGGTTGCACAGATTAATTCATATATATAATTCAAATATACCAACCCACATGTGCTTTCAGCAATGACTTACTCACAGCAGCACACTATAAACAACCTGAAAGTTCCTCATATATTCATTTGTCCACAGGAAGACTATGCTTGTTTGCATAAATGGCCCCAAACTTAATTGCATAGCAAACCTCTGAAAGTCCAGTTTATTCTGATTTATTTCCTATCACTCTCTAATTTTTCAGTTAAGAAAGTACACTTTATTCTCTCTATTGCTTTATATTCATGTGGCTCCACTAACAACAGCACTAATGCAAGTAAGAGGAAGATTTGTTCCAAGTTAGAGCAAAGAAAGGCTTTGGCAGTGGAGATCTTTTCCTCATCTCAAGTGCCAGTGACTTGAATATCAATCAAGCATCAGGCTGTGTAACATCCTCGGGCAGGGCTCAGCCCAGCCTCAGAGAATGAGGTAGCTATGGCGACAGCACCTTCTTTCAGGGCTCAACGCTGCTCTCAGGTTTGGCAACACCAGCCTCACCATCTGGAGAACCTGACTGCAGGGAGTGCCTGCTGCTTATCCCTCTTTTTCAGGACTTGTTCTAAACTACATTTAATCAACATCCCCCACCACAAACACCACCATTCCATACATCCCTAAGGTACAAGAGTTAGATGATTTCATAGCTGGAGAATCTGCTGAGTTTATCAAGAGCTCCCACCCGACTTTTAAAGTATGCAGACACAGATCAAGATTTCAGATTTCTCTTATGTGCAAGAATTAAAGATCAACTCGGCAAGTAAGTTTCAGTACTTGATTCAGTCCTAAACCCCAGGCATCAGGCACCTGGTAGAAAAATCCATTAACCCTCAATGTTTAAAGAAATATTTATCTAAAGTAAGTAACTCACAGGTGTCTTTTCACAGTGTAATCCCTACTGTTTCAAAGACCTAACACTTACATTTTTCCTAAGCACAGCCCAGGAAAATCACAGCTTTTTTACCATTACATCTGATACTGCAACTTCTTCTGGATTATAGCACCAAGGCTGCACAGTGAAACACAGTGTAAATGAGAAAGGAAGTCACTACTTTTATCAAACAATAAATGAAAAACATGTACCAGGACACAGCACAGAAGGCGTGACAAAGGTGTCCTCCGAAGCTTAAAAATGCAAGAGCTAAAGTTTCTCAAAAATTTTTTTCTGGGTTTTATTTTCCTAAATCCTTGATTAGACACATACATGAAGTAATAACAACAGAAACACACAGTCTTTAATAAGAGACTTCTGGAATTACGCTGGAATTCATTGGCCAAACCTGACTCATCCTGATCTTTGCAGGTCATTAATAAATTATGACTCATTCTATTTGTAACCTTATGCCATGTTACCTTTATTGCATCTTTCTCAGTTCATATCAAGTGAGATTTGTTGTCAGCATGCAACAAAATTATTTTCCCATTTCTTTACAAGAGATTTTGGACTTCTCTTCTTCTAACCCCCTCCATGACTGAGCACTGGCATCTTTTTAGTAATCCGTGGATTTTTACGGCTCTGACCTCCTAAACGTCATCTAGAGCTGATGGGGTTTCTAGGCTGCTAATCTCACATTAAAAAAATTTAAAGTGAAAAAGCATGACCTTACAGCAGTGTTTCAAGACAAATGCAGTAACTGAGATTTAAATTAAATCTTATTTCTTAAATGATGCACTTGTTCTAATGTTCTCCCTTCCTACCTGCTATGACATTTGTAGATGGGAGGTAAAAGGGCAAGAAGGGAAAGCCTTCCCCTCTCAGGGTGTTCAAACAGATCAGCTTTTCCTGGCTTAAAGCTGCAGTACCACCACGTTCTGCACACACCATTCCCAAACCCTGACACCAAAACACAGACTCCAAGAGTGCGGAGCACTGAGAGGACTAAGCCAATACGGAAAGATTCCTCTGCATTTTGGAAAAACGGGATCTGTATGAACTGGAAGTGACTTGAGTAAGACGGTGATGGATGTGATTCACAGCCATCCGGTGAGCATCATTAGGCTTGGCTCCAGGCCATGGCTGCTACAGTCCAAACGTGGAGATGCTGCAAGGATTGAGCCTCAGGAGACGTCAAAAGTGTGGAGATGTAAGGCCAGATGGGAAAGGAGAGGTGAAAAGTGAAACAGAGAAACAGGACAGGATCTAAACAACAACGCACAAACTTCTGCAAAGTTTGGGTCTGCAGCTCAGACCCATACCTAGAAACAAGTTTTACTCTGAATTGTTGCTTTCCACTGGTGTGCACACAGGCTTTGTTCCCTAGCTCAGGGGAGCCTGCTGCCTTGCACATACATCCACATGCTTAAGACACACCGAAAGCACTGTGGCAAAAATGCAACAGGAAGGGGGGCGGGGGGGAAGCTAAACCCCCCCAAACAAAACAGAAAAGGAAAGAGATAGATGGAGAGCCTGAGGGAAGAGCAGAAAGACAACACACTGAGGAAAGAAGAGTGACATCTGAATGCATGTGCAACTCACAGTTGTGGTGGTGGTGATCTCCTCCGTTACAACCTTCAGCGTATCGACCACGGAGATGTATCCCAGGCGCCTGGCGATGGCTAAGGCTGTGTTACCATTCTGCAGGGAAGAGAGAGGGGGAGAGCGTGCTCAGAGAGAGGGAGGATTGTGATGTGAACCAATGGGATCACTCTCCACGCTGCATGAGCCAGCATTTCCATCCAAAACAAGGCACAGCCTAGGAAAATCACAGCTTTTTTACCGTTACATCTGACTCTGTCTTTGTAACTTCTTTAAGACTATAGCCCCAATTGCCATGGTAACACAACACACTTACATCTGCCAGCGATTCCAAATACTACAGTGCTGTATGGTTTAACCCCTCAGGGCTCAGCTTTCACTATACAGCGTGTCTTGCCTGCAGAAGTTTGGGGTTTATTTTGCAGAAATACTCTTCTAACAAATAAAAAGTGTTTTAACCTGTTACAGTTTCACTCTCAGTTGAAACCGTTACATCTTTATCAGGTACAGTTCCTTACCTGGGGAATACAAAATTACAGCTGTGTTGTCCACATATGCTCCTATTCCTTCATACAACAACAATGTATCTCTATTTACAGTTCACAAAAGCTAACGATTTAACAAATACAAAGCAGAAGAGGCTTGGAGGTGCAGAATATATTTCCATTTAAATACATTTATTTTCAGTTTAAATGCTCATAATATAGAGCCATGTCATCCATCAAATGGACATAAAAATAATTTAGCAAGCGTTTAGGCCTAGTTATGCCCATTTCATCACCTGGAACACGGGCAGTCCACAGTCCCCATGTCACTCAGCTTGGGGAGGGGAGGAAGGCATGTGTTCCATGATTCTTGGTAAAGAGTTCTACATGGAATTGTTCCATGCTATTTTGCACTGAACCGAGGGACAACATGCTGGCCTCCTGAGGAATCATGAAATGTCCCTGTACCACTGTTTTCACTGAAATTATTTCTCTTGTGACCTCACTGCACCATGTGCAGAGTTATCAGCCTGAGGGCTCCCTCTTCTTTACCAATGGCTTTAGTTATCTATGATTTAAACTCTTGTGTATTAATCTAGCTCAGCAATCCTGAAGCAACACAGGGTTTGTGGATTAGCAGCACAAAATGAACAGATTAGCATCTTCACAGCACAAATAATTTGACTGTTACTGTTGCTTGCATATTAGCTGCTCACACACTACTCTGGTATCTCCCTCCCAGATGTCTCAGGTTGCAGTTCTCTTACCTCAAGCCAGAGGCTGCTCTGTGTGGACAAGGACAGATCTAGTACTTGAGGAAGCAGGCAAACCGCGCAGCAGACACACATCCCTAAGCCTGCTCAGACCTGGGTTAGATTTTGGCATGACAGCCCCAATGCAAGGACTGAGATGAAGCCAAGAGACCCTCAGCTGAACAGGCCAAACAGCACCGACAGCCTCCGAAGCTGACTACAGTGGTCTCCTGATGGTCGAGTGCACAAACTGGTATTCTGGATAATTTTCACACAACATTATTCCATGCGATTGTTCCAGGACCAAACACGGTGCCAGTGCTGATTTAAGCACGCACACTAAACGCACACGGAAAACTGATCCACTCTAGGGAATGACAGGAGTTTTGGACACTCTGGTGGTATTCTAATGATTACCCAATTAGAGGTGACTAATAACAACATCAACGTGAAATAGGACAGTCACATTCCTGGCTGACTGCAGAGAACGAGCTGTGCCAGGAGCTATTGACAGTCTTTGAGGAGGTATTAACTTCAGCGAACTCAGTAAGAACTTGAAACTGATCCAGTGGAGAGAGGGACAGAAATTTGGGTCTAAACTAAAAATAAAAAAAAACAACAGGTTCTGAACTGCCCTCGGTTTTTACGGAAAACTCCTTCTGGACATATCAATTTCCAGACAGAAGTGTTGAGGCAGAGGGAAACTGAATGAGCCCAGCACAGCCAGCTGTGGCCAGCCCGATCCTGCAGCTCAGAATCCGCTCCTCCACCTCATGTTTAGCTTAGTGCACAGTTAGGTCAGATGTGAACTACCTTAAGAGGATAAGGAAAGCAGAGGAAATGACATTTCCACATATGACAACCAGCTGGATGAGGAATACTTTCACCAGAACAGCAGCCTGCTCTCAAGCCCTAAGGAAGGAAAGAAAAGAACCGTCCAGGGAAACAAGTTCCCAGCGGCACATCACAGACTTACAGTGGTGATGGCATTGGGCTTGGCCCCGTGCTGCAGCAGGACGTTGATGATGTGAGTGTGGCCTTGCTGAGCAGCCTGGTGAAGAGGGGTGTACCCGTTCTGTTATCCACAGCGGTGACAGCAAATGCAAACAAAGAACAACAATCACTCATTAGATTAGACACTTCACTTTGCTTCCTTCTGCTCCTTTTGAGACATTTCAAACATAAATTATGACATCAGTCGATGTCAAATGCCAATATCAATAGATCTTCAGTAATAATAATCCTCCTTCCCCAGATTAATGAAAATATAAAGGAAGATCATATTCTTATTCAAAAATCATCTTTCTCTCACAATATAAGAAATCTATGAAAAGACATTTCTCCCCCATTTCCTACATCAGAGGGAGGAACAATGAGGAACAGCAAAGTCAAAGGGGCATGCTAAGGGCATAGAATTACAGCTGAGGCAGAGAACATTCCTCTTCCTTTCACATCACAGTTTTCAACAGAGGCACCAAGATATGCTTTTAAAAGATTTGTTTTTAAAATGTCTGAGCCAATTAAAAAAAATACATCATTTTTAACTGCAGTGATTAGAGCTTATTTGCTTTTTAAAAGGCTAACAACATACACCTATTGCAAATGTCAATCAATTTCAGCTTCACTTTGCCTCCAAAAGGCTGGACCAAGCTGTAATTACACTTAGAAACACGTACACAGTGTCTGCATTAATAAACACATTTAACTCAATACATTCATCTACTCCAGTGATTTGTACCCACGTCACACAATACAGAAACATAACCAAATTGTACTTAAGCTGGCTGATCTGAGGTGGTACGGTGTAAGCCCAGTCAGGCAACTCATTTAAAAAATTATTTGCAATTGGCTTTGAAAGCAGGCAGAGAAGAAACTGGACGAAAATCCCGAGCTGATCTCCCTGTACACTTACGTAAAGCCTGGGGCAGTCTCTGGAAACGTGCTCTGAGAGTTATCTCTGCTGCAAACAAATAGATGCCAGTACTGCTCTGCACTGCAAATTAGACAGCCATGGTTCAGAACTGTTACAGTTCTTAGACTGACAGTACACGTGCATGGACTCCTAAGAAACTGAAGGAGGATTTACTGTAGGTTCTAGTGCAAAAAAACATTCATTATCTTTACTTAAATATTAGTGCAGTCCTTCGAAAACAGAATTCAGCCACATTATTTGTTCCTTGCAAGAAGAATCGTGCAGGCTTCCTCTAGTTAAAACCCAAGCTGCAACAGGGGTTACTCATTCTTTAATGTACCTATCCTGAATCCAGGATTTATTCTTTGAACTGAGTCCACAAGACCAGTTGACAAATTGCCAGTATTTTTAGTGGTCCCTAGGTGTGAGATTTTGGAGAACTGCTGCCTCATACAAACTTGCTGACTCTAATGAAAATATTCTGATAAGTGAAATACCTGGGTGAATGGAATCATAATCTGTCCCAGTGGCCCTTTAAACATAAAGAGAGACCTAATACTAAAAACACAACCACGTCTCTCCCTTGAGTTAGTTTCCAAATACCTCTGCTGAATGTCTTGGCAGCTATAGTTTGGATCCTGCTAGTGTCTGCTTTATTAATTCTCATCAGCTGTTTTTCTAGTAGTGTTGTCTGTTCTTTTGGAATCCCTGAGTTTTGCCCATTGATTTTGGGTGATCCCATGACAGATGGGCCAAAATCTTTTGTTTATTTACTTGTCTGTTTCTTACCATATTGAGCTGTGACCACAGTGACACAATAATGCTACTTTGAGAGATGAATCATCCCACAGGTCACAGCTGGGGACAGGGGAGCTGACCAGAGGGACCAGCAGATTACAAGCCAGTGATTTTGATGGGATTTTGAAAATACGATCAGTGGGCTGCTTCCTGTCACTCTCAAGACATGCAGCCTGAAGCCAGCAATTGCCTGAAGTCAGCTTTAACCAAGTTGGAGCCCTGCAACTCCAGATTTAGCCTTCTCTTTCTGATAAGTGTGATGTGATGATTTCTGGGATGCAACACACTGTTGCTGCCACCAGAACCTCTCTTTGTACTCTCAGAAGATACACAACTCTTGGTTCAAAATGCATCTCATTCAGACAGTTTGCCCACCAGTTTATCCTAGGAGAAACTGCTTAAGTCAGTGCACTTTGTTCAGACTTTGTCTATAGGTAGTTAGGCCCACTTCAGTGTAACTGGTCAGACGCCAGTGCAGCCAGATTCCCCTCAGAAAACCCCAAGCCCTCCTTTAGCAAACCACATTCCCCTACCACAGCTGCTTCCTCTCCCAGAGTCATCCCACCCACACATTGAACAGCAGTAATTCTTCCCACTCTTCTCCCAGCATATTGGAGAGGACCTGGCATCACCCTCGAAATGTCTGAATTGTTACTTGCTGGCTTGGCAGCACAGTGGTATTACACTGGTGTAAACCATGTGTAAAGGAGATCAGGAACAAATCTGCATTTGTTGGTTTGCAAGTTAGAAGAAAAAGAAAAACCAATGAAGTGGATTCTCTATGTCATTTTTTCATACACCCAAAGAGTTAGCTGGCTTTTCTTTGCTGAACAGCACACAAGGAGACGGAGCAGAGAGAGGGCATTCCACTACAGCCACCATATGCTGACACCTCCCATGCCATGGTCATAGATCTCGAGTGAAAAGGCATCTATGGCACACAGGAGTGCTGGGTTACCGTGTTCAGAATAAAGAGCAAAAGCAAAGCAATGAAAAATTCTTTACCTTTGTTTTAGCATTGACATTTGCTCCGTGCTTGAGGAGAAAATTCACCATTTTGATGTTTCCATAGTGACAGGCCACAATTAAAGGTGTATAACCAAGCTACAGAAGGAGAACAAAGAAGTAAAACTGCAAGCTCAGTGGAACATTCCTTGGACAAGGGCAGCACCCTTTGGCATGCTGGAGACAGCAGCCACTCCGTGATTTACCTTTGTCTGAGCATCCTGGTTTGCACCATGTTTGGTGAGTATTTCAGCTACATTCACTTTATCCTCTTGAGCTGCAAGGTGTAAGGATGTCAGTCCAGCCTGGAGATGGAATGTAACAAGTAAGTAAACAAAATGACAGGAGTAAGAATAAAACCCTACTTTACATGAGGAATGAAATCTAGACTTTTCCATTTCCTCATCTTTAAAACACGAACAGATCCTAACTATAGCTTCTGAGTATGGGTGGTGTTTTTAAACAAAGTAGAGTTGATGTTGCTTCTGTTCCAGCTGACAAACTGCTCCAGAACAGTTACATCACCGTAACCATAGAGGAAAACTTGCAGGCATCAATGCTCACATTTTCTACAATAATGCAATTTGGGAAGCTGAGAAACCCATTAATAAAATGTGCTTCCCACTCCTCAGACAGGAAGGGGAACCTTAGACAACTGCAGGCACAAGTCAGAATGAAGACGTTAATTCCAGAAATAGATCCCATTCAAATGCCAGGGAAAAGGAGGCAGACTTTATCTGACAGCTCACTGTGATCACGTGCACAGTGCTTTCCCATGAACAAGGCACTGAACAAATTTTGTATAGGAATGAAAATCACCTTGTTTCTATTACCAGAATATATTAACTCCATATAAGGAGAGACCTGAGCCTTCTATTCTGACTTGTATGAGCAAAAACTGCAAGATTTTCACCTGCATGAGTAAGATTTTCACATATCCCTGGATAAACCCAGTGACCCATGAACATTTACAGTAATGGGGTTTTTTTGATGACCCCGTTTTCTGTAAAAAAGCTGTCATGCACAATCATTAAAAAAAATTTGGAAAACATCTTCCACAGAATTTTTCTTAGTCTATTCCAGTAATATTGGTGTTTTCATATTTGCCAGAGAATGTGAATTTCTTCACTTAGAAAAAAGGCTGAAGGATAAAGACATGAGGAAAAGAGCCTTTGCTGGTGAGAGCACTAAATTATTTGAGCCTGTAGCTCTCAGGTTTCTGGTACATGTTGTT
The DNA here is from genome assembly GCA_013400915.1 of Pardalotus punctatus. Lineage (NCBI taxonomy): Eukaryota > Metazoa > Chordata > Aves > Passeriformes > Pardalotidae > Pardalotus > Pardalotus punctatus. The sequence continues at coordinate 240,820 of VZTX01030050.1, read as the reverse complement.
CAATCTGCCCATGAACACAAACTCTGCCTCTTTTTGGATACTCCCACCCCAGTACTTGGTCTCCAGCTGTGAGTTACCTTTGTTGCCACGTGGATGTTGGATCCTTTCTCCAAAAGCAGAGTCACCATGTCAGTGTGACCCTCCTGGGAGGCCAAATGCAGTGGGGTGACTCCCTGCTTGGTCAAAATGTTGGTCTCAGCCCCATAGTTCAACAGAGTGGTAGCTATCTGCATCTGGTTTTTCTTGGCAGCGATATGCAGAGGGGTGTATCCATTCTAACACCAGCCACGAAACAAAAGGAAAATAAAGTTACCACAACAGCTGTGTAAGCCTAAGAAGTCAAGCACCATAAACCAGGATTATTTGATGTTACCCCTGCTATTAGAGATCAGAGTTCATTAAATTTTCAAGGCCAGACATGTCCCACATGGCCCTGCTGTTGTATTGCTTTGTCTGTCTGCTATTTTCGCCACCTAAATCAGAACAAAGCCAGCCCTCACCAGGGTGGGCAGGACTCTTCCTTCAAATTATCCCGAATTTGACACCTACATTTTGTATAACCTACATTGCAAATAATCCCTTTTGACTGATGAGTGATGGGTGCACACCCTTCATCACATTACACTTTTTCAGAGCATGTGGACAGAGATGTTTTTGCATATGGAATTTTGATACATGTGTCAGTCACAGGCTGGAAACAGCAATGGGGTGGAATGTTTTTGTGACTGAATTAACAATTTAAGCACAGCAGAATGGCATTTTTTGGCAATAAGACAATTTCCTAACTACTTTATAACACATCATGAAAGAAAATCCTGGGTGCCAGCATACAGGTCTTGTGGAGGTGTTTGGATGGGTTGGTCTGTGGTTGTTTGTTTTTTTTAAATGGGAGGTTTCCCAAACTATCCTGCTTTCCATGCACTGCCATGGAAACCACGGTCCCAGTACAATCCCTGAGCATTTTCTGGAAGCCTGTAGAGCAGCAGCCTCGCTACAGGGCAGGACACTCTGGTATTGCACCAATTTGGTCACCATTTCCCCAGCACAGTAGCTTTTACCTTACACAGCGATAACACAACACCACTCCTAAACCTGGAATGAATTATTTGTGTGCATGGTCAGAATACACATTGCTAAAGTCACTGCTAATATTGCACAATAGTGAGGTGACTTCCAGAGGTGACCACAGCTCTGACCAGGCTGGGTCCCCTTAGGGCTCCTCAGTGTCCCCTCAGAGCCCCTCAGTGTCCCCTCAGGGTTCCTCAGTGTCCCCTCAGAGCCCCTCAGTGTCCCCTCAGGGCTCCTCAGTGTCCCCTCAGAGCCCCTCAGGGCTCCCCAGTGTCCCCTCAGAGCCCCTCAGTGTCCCCTCAGAGCCCCTCAATGTCCCCTCAGAGCCCCTCAGGGCTCCTCAGTGTCCCCTCAGGGCCCCTCAGTGTCCCCTCAGAGCCCCTCAGTGTCCCCTCAGGGCTCCTCAGTGTCCCCTCAGTGTCCCCTCAGGGTTCCTCAGTGTCCCCTCAGAGCCCCTCAGTGTCCCCTCAGTGTCCCCTCAGTGTCCCCTCAGAGCCCCTCAGTGTCCCCTCAGGGCTCCTCAGTGTCCCCTCAGAGCTCCTCAGTGTCCCCTCAGAGCTCCTCCCACCTGCACTGCGATATCACACCACCACTCCTAACTCCAGAATGAAATTCCTAAAGTCGTTGGTAATGCTGCACAATAGTGAAGTGACTTCCAGCCGTGACTAAAACTCCGGCGGGACTGAGTCCCCTCAGCCTCAGGGCTCCCCTCAGGGTCTCCTCAGGGCCGCCGTCACCTACACAGCGATACCACAACACCGCTGCTAACCCGGGAGTGAATTCCCCTCGTGCTCGTTCCGCACCTGCCCGGTGACAATATCCACTCCTAAGGCCACTGCTGGCGCTGGACAACAGCGAAGCGACCCGAGGCGGCTGCGGCGGCCGCGCGGGGCCGGCCCCGGCTCCGCTCACGGCGCCGGGCTCACCTTGGCGGTGGCGTGAGGCGAGGCGCCCTTCTCCAGCAGCAGCAGCGCCACCTTCTGGTTGTCGTAGTGCGCCGCCACGTGCAGCGGGGTGAGGCCGTTCTGAAAGGGCGGGCACTCCGTTAGGCGTTACGGGACGGGACGGCGGGGCAGCGCGGCGGAGCGGCCGGGCAGGGTAGGAGGGGAGGGTCGGGGCTGCAAGGGACAGAGGGGACCGGGAGGGCAGCAGGGATGGACAGCGAGGCCGAGGCAGGCAGCCGGCTGTTAGTACGGAGAAGCAGCGGAGCAGGTGAAGCAGGGTGGCGGCCGCGGGCTTCCATCACGCTACACCAGGGGAAACCTGGGCTTCGCTCTTGTGTTTATCCATCGGGAATTTAGGCAGCTTGATGGAACCGGTGCTTCCTGAGCCGCAGGCACACACCTGCCCTCAGAGCAGCCGTGCACCCTCCTGCCATGGGCTCAAACCCGACGTGCTGGGTGGCAGCACTCAGCCATCGCCCCGGGGGGACACAACCCCAACAAAGCCACAGTCACCACGCAAAAGCAGCTGCAGCCTTCTTGGGGTGCGTATTTCACACAGTTCTTCCTTAAGGAAGAATCTGACACACTGCTGACTTTTTCTTCCCCAGCCGTACCTTGCCAGCAGAATCAGGACAGGCTCGACGCTGCAGCAGGAGCTTTGCCACTTCCAAGCTCCCATATTTGGCTGCCACGTGCAACGGCGTGAATCCCTTCTGAAAAATTCCAGGAGATAAAACACAGGTGCTTGTGTTAAAGGTCATCCTGACATATCTCTTAAGAACTACATGTTAAGCACTTATTCTTCAACCTCAGAATGGATCACTGAACCTAGAAAGAGCAGCCTCTCTCGAAAGCACTTTGAGAAGCATGAAACACCAGGAAATACTTTCCCTCTAATTATTCTTCCCTATGTACGTGCTGTCAGGCTGGCAGACATTTTATCTGATACAAACTGTACTAGCAGCACACACTGTGTGGGGGCAACGAAGGCACTGCTTCAAATTTACACCCCAAACCAGCTGCACCTTTTTTTTGTTCCATGATGACAGCTTTAGAAGTATTTCCTGCATCAATTGTTGCCAGTAACAATGAAACACCAACTAAATTTGTCGAGAAAAACTCCAAACCCCTTCCTCCGTTATGGTTTGTTGACAAAGTATTTGTACTGGTGTGTTCATACAGTCACGAAATCCTACTGAAGCTAAAAAAAGCCCTTCTCTTTGCCTGTTCTAATTGAAAAACTGCTAAGGAAAGCTCATGGGTATATGACAGTAGGTGGCAGCCTGCACCGTTGCCTGACAGTAATTTTGGGAAGCTGCAATGACCTATTTGCCTGGCACATAAGTGATGTTTAATGTTTATTATCATTATCATTTAGTTCCATTAATCCCACCTCAAAAACAGTTTATATGGGGTAATCTCAAACATTTTCAATTCATGAATCACAGGTCTATGAAGATATTATCTAGGGGGCTCCATCTTCTCCTATTCATAATTACAGAATATTCCTGCAATACTAATTGCCATCAAGCAATATGGGAAATTAGGAAAGTATTTAGTGTATTTTTAGCCATTCTAATGTGATTTAACAGCTGGATAAAAGGAGAACAGCAAGCGCTCCCAGTAATCCGTGGATCATAATTTGAAAATTGCTGGTTTAGTCTTTTAAACCCTAGAAGATATCCTGTTGTTCATAAACATGTTTTAAGCTCCAGCTGTAAAACCAAGGGTACTTTTATAAATAGTGAGAATTACATGATTCTCACTTATCAAATGCTTTAAATTTGGAGAAGATATCTCAGTACATAATTCTCTTCACAGCTATTTTCTTACATGTTCATCTCTCTGTTAGGAATCTACTGGTACCATTTTTGGCTAAAAAACACACTAGGGATTCTGGAGAGTATTTCTTTTATAACCTCAGACAAAATGGCCAGTTGTGTCACCTGACACCTCATTTATAGAGCCCCTGAAAATAGATTCAGCATTCAATGTGACTGGACAGATGCTGACTTGTATGTTTTAGGAACACTCTTTTCAGCTAGCACAGGGCAGAATTATTTTACTGTTTAAGTAATTGAAGACTAAAAGGAGGCCTGTTCATAAAAAATGTGTCATTGCCATCCCCTTTTCTTTTTGGAAATTTTGCCCCAAAAAGCCCTCCCTGTTAGACAGAGGGAAAGGGAGAAACAAGGACATTTTAAATCTGTTGGAACCATCTATTTATCTATATCTGCATTTGGCTTCAGCAGGAACCAAACCCAATTTTAGAAGACAGCAAAATAAGTTTAAATGTGATTAACTTGTGACAGATTACTCCAGTCTACTGCATTGTTGCTGATTCAATAAGAGCACAACAAAAGGCCCAAACTGCTTCAGTTTCTCAGAGCAAAACGCACTCGTCACAGAACAGACCTCCTCCCGTGCGTCCGTACCGGCGTGTGACGGGAAGCGCTTTGCCTTACCTTGGTGGCCATGGAGTGGGAGGCGCCGGCCTCGAGGAGCACGGAGGCGACATCGAGCTGCCCCTCGCGGGCAGAGATGTGCAGCGGGGTGTAGCCGTTGGTGGTGGCGGCGTCGGGGTGCGCCATGTGCTGCAGCAGCAACTGCACGATCTCCGTCTTGCCCAGGCGAGAAGCGATGTGCAGTGGGGTCTGTTCTTCCTACAACTCAAATCGAGTGGGTCATTAGCGCGGGTGGAACCGCCCCAAACAACGTCCTTGCTGGTCCCCATAGACCTTCCCATGCATTTGTCTTGCAGAACCATAGGAAGTGATAACAGAAAAAATGGAGTAATGGAGGAGAGGGAGGTGGTGAGCGATTGCTTTAGCTCCTCTGCTTCAGCCACGGTTTTAAGAGGAAGCAAAAACCATTGTAAGCAGAACACCTACCCTGGCTCGGGCATCAACCAGGGCCCCGTTCCTCAGGAGGCAGCGAACCACTTCCACCTGCCCGGCACGTGCCGCCATGTGCAATGCGGTTTCTCCACGCTGCAGGAAAGCAAAAGCACTTCAGCATCCTAAACATCCATGAATGAAAAGCTCAGACAGTGTCAGTCCCACCCATGACAACTCGTGCTGAGACCCATCCTTCTGCCAGCTGAGACTCTGGCTTCAGCCCCAGGGTGGGCTCTGATGCACGTCACTGTGCCTGGGAATGCCCTGGTTTGCAAACTGGGCAATCCCAAATAAACATAACCTCAACTGCTAAGAGACAGAAGGAAAATCCCGTTTTTGGAAAATTCTACCATCTAGATTTGCCCTGGTCACGTACGTCCCTCAGCTTTCTACGTAACAGGGCATCGGCTCGTGTGCTGCACAGGAGAGAAGAGTACACTGAGCCTGTCTCTCTAGGGATTGCACGGCACAGGAGCCTCAAGATGGAAAGGGATATTTTTCCAGATGGTCCCTTCCTTCTGGGTGGAGCTGGCAGCATTAAGAGGCCTTGCAATGGCTGAGCACAACTCAGCCAGCACATAAAATGTGCAAAATCTGTGCTCGGCAGCGTGAGTCTGTCTCAAGGCTGTGGAATCAATCTTGTTTCAAGCCTTTTGTAGCTCACAGAATTTGAAGAATACAAAATTTTGGAAAGCTGACGAGTGATAACGGGATTTCAGATCAGGAATAATCAAAGAATTTACTTTTTACATAGGTTTTCAAAGAAACATTGCAAATGAGGGTTCCTTGAGGACAGCATTCCTCGTTTAATTGGGCTCTGTTCTTTGAGTGCAGTGTCCCAAAATGGATTGAAACGGTCCCTGTGTGGCCCACCAGGATCTGGTACATCAGGTCCTGGGACAGTTCCACAACCAGGAGCTCTATTCATCTGCTCTGTCATAAGAACACAGCAGGACTCATCATTTCTTTGTGTTAATTGCTCATTTTTCTTACACCAGAGCTAGAGAATATTCTGTTGTAAGGCCTTTACCCCCTCAACTATCAATCAAACTGCAACTGCCAAAACGAACACTCTAGTCAAGACCTTTTACATCAGAATCAGGAATTGTGAATCGTCTTGTCCTTGTCTAGATGTAGGGAAAGAAGCAGCCTAAGCTTGCCTGCTAACAGGAACTTTTAATCACAGCAAACCCTCTTCACCAGGAGTTGATTTATCTTGTAGTTTTTAACATTATATTACCAGCTGTGATTAACAAGTATGCAACAAACAAAATCCCACAGCCCTAGCTACAAATCTTAATTATTTCAGCTATATCTAAAGTTTATTACCTGAAGAATGAGCTGTTTAAGATGTGAAAAACACTCTTAAGATCAAATTTCTACAGTGACCCTTTTGTGCTTGAATTAGCAAAGCAATTTAGGTTTTGGAAACAGTAATTCAACAGGGAACCTCAGCTTACCAAGTGAAAGCCAAGACACCTGTGTAGCAGAAATTGTCAAGTGTTAAACGCTGCACACAAATGTCTGGTAACACAATATTTTTAATCACTTCCACAAGAATTTTGTGTTGGTTTTTTATTATCAATAAAGTTCTTACATAAAGATTGCTTCTATAAAAAAGTATGAAAAGTCTGTTTTAATGATTCACATAAACAATTCTACATGCTCAGCAATTTTACTGGGTTCCATGTAAGATTTTTCTAACCAAGAAAAACAAATGAGTTCAGTGTACCTGGATTACTAAATTTTTGTTGTTTTTATTGTTGGGAACACTTACCTACAACCTCATGTACTGTAAAAAGCTGCTTTCAAAGTACAGGTGGTCCTAAGTTGAATATTTGTTTATACTGACAAATTCAAACAGTAAAATATCTTATGAAATACATCTCAGAAAATTATACTGTTCTTTGTATTGTTATTTTTCTTGGTAACTAGGCTGTTGGTATACAAACACTGATTTCTATGGTAAGTTGGGTTCTGCATTTTGTGTTACCTCCCAAAGGTCACATTTTCCAGATTTAATCACCAGTCCCTGGAATTTCCTGTCTAAGAGAGACATCTTGAGTTTCCCAGATTTGCTTTTTGTTTAATTGCTGGGGTTTAAGCATTTTATACTCTTGCACTGACAGGAATGACACAATCTCATGGCAGCCAATGAAGTTATGCAGGCAGAAATTAAAGCCATTTGGATGTGAATTTCATCCTTCAGAACACAAACACAGACTTTGTGGCTTATAATCAATTTTGGATGTTTTTGGTGAGCTTTGTCAGTTTTTATGGAAAACCTGACCTACTCAAACATTTTTGTAGAATACATGAAACCAGAGATGGCTTATAATGGCACATACAGCCATCACTTTCCTTTCTTCACTAAAAGCGCTGCAACAATTTGCCCTAAAATTCAATAAAGTCATAAAGTACCATTAAAATGTGACCTTTGATTGAGCTATATGGCAGGCCAGAGACTTTCTGGAGGTCCTGACCAGATGGTTCTAGTGAAAGCCATACTCACAATGTTAGTGACATCAGGAGAGGCTCCGTTCTGCAGCAGAAGGAGGACTATGTTCAAGTGGCCCATAAATGCAGCCACGTGTATTGGTGTGAGGCCCGACTGCGAAACAAAGCAAGAGCAGTTTTACTCCTCTGCACGGCTGTAGGCATGGGCTTCTTCATTTCAATAAAAAAAAGTGAGGCATGACAGGAGAGACACGAAAAAGGACGCAAAAAACAAGAGAGAAAGAAGGAATGTTTCTTCAGGACATGAAACGTTTTGCTACCTCTGTTATAGCCTGGATTGAAGCCCCATATTTCACCAGGAGTTCCATGACTTTGATGCGATTTTTCTTGCAGGCAATGTGCAGTGGAGTAAAACCATTCTGTGCAAAAGACAGTGATGTTAGTTCGAAACATGCAGCCACGCTTCCCACACAGCTCCATGCTGGGAGCACAAGGGTTAGACTACCACAAGCAACTCTCCTTGAAGCACAACAGGTTATGAATTACAGATATTTCCCACTATCTGAGGCACAAAGCAGTGCTGCTGCAGAAGCATGAACAATTTTGTTGACAAAGTATTCCACTTCCCAGGCAATGGAGAGAACCTCCACCTCCACACCCCAAATACAGATATGACCATCCTGACTTCTGACTGTACATGTGTGTGCATGTGGTTCCTGAGGCTGCACACGTGTCTGTAAGGAGCACTTCCACTGTTCCCAAGATTGCCCAACACAAGGGAGATCTAAGAAATTACAGTGATCGCTTTGGAATCAGTGCCTTTATAAAGCATTTCTCATACCTCTCCAGGAGAATCATAGAAGGTTTGGCTTGGAAGGGATCTTAAAGCCCATCTTGTTCCACCCCCTGCCATGGGCAGGGACAGCTTCCACTAGGCCAGACTGCTCCAAGCCCTGTCCAGCCTAGCCTTGGACACTTCCAGGGATGGAGCAGCCCCAGCTTCTCTGGGCACCCTGTCCTCTCCATCCTCACAGAGAAGAATTTCTTCCTAATATCCAATCTAAATCTACTCTCTTCCAGTTTGAAGCCACTTAAACTGAGAAAGAGAGAGGAACAGAGTAGTTCTTCTAGATTCCACCTCAATTTATCTTTTTACTTGTAATCTAAGCATCTGTGTGTATTTGTTTTTATATTATACATCAACCTAAGGTGTAATATCCACATTTGAGTGTGTGTGTGCATTCTGTGAGGTTCCTTAAATAAAGGACCATCCCTTGAGCTGTGCAGTCGTGATAATCTGATGACAGTTAATGCAGGTTAAGTGTGTGCCTGAAGCTGAACAAACGCATTACTCACCGCACATGAAGATTTTAGTGAAAAGCACAGGTAACATTTTTTTAGACAATGTTGAAAAATTGCTACATTTTCTAATGAAGAGGATCAGTATTGCCAAACAATCAACCAGCAGTAACCAGAACCTAGCAGTGAAATCTTAGCTCATGGGAAGAGATAATCACATGACAATTATTCTACAGGCTGCTTCTGTTAAGGGAAATGTTAATTACTAGTTGATCTGAAGGTGCTTTAAAGCATATACAAACTGAAAAAGCTAAGAACTCACATAGTGCTTGTATCCCCAAAGCATTTTGCAAACATTAACAGGTATTTTTTTTAATATAGCTGAAAATGAATTTTTGGCAGTATTTATTCCACCTCAGGACTCTACTGCTTCTCCAATTTCTAAAGAAGGAATCAAAATCATTTGATATTTTACCTCCCACACAACATCTCTCAACATATTTCATAGGGAGTTTTACTGTTTCAGAAGTTACCATGTTTTTCACTGAATTTTACTGCCTCAATTTAATTTTGCTACTTCTATTTAAGTCAGGGATAGTTTGATGGGGGAGAGGAGAAGGCAGAAAAAATTCATCACTAACAGAAATTATGAGGTTCATTTAATATATTAAACACTATCAACACGCCAGAGGCGACAAGACCCTGATGGGAGACAGAGGAAATGGTGGGGGGTAGGGAGAGAAAACCAGTTTGGTGGGAAGAGAGTGGAGAGGCAGCAGCCTGAGGGTGTTCTTTTGTTTCAGATGTTTCACAGGGAGGGAGGGAGGCATGGAGGGAGGGGAACAGAAGATGTATTTCTGGTCATGGAAGGAAAGAAAGACGTAGGGGGTATGTGTGGGTAGCTGAGAAAGTGCAGCTAGAGATAATCAGAAGACTGGCAAGAAAAACAAGAAAGGATGAAAACAGCATCAAAAAAGATCAACCAAGTGAACAGGACACCGAGAAAGACAAAACAGGAAAAGCACACGAGGAGGAAGCAGAAGGGGCTATGGGATTTGTGGGTATGGAAGGGCCAACAAACATGGTGTCAGTTCCAAGAAAGTGACGGATAGGGAGAGCCCACGCAGAAAAGCACTGGGTCCTACTGTGGGCAGGAAGCTGGGGAAGGAAGCTGGTGGGAGCTCTGTGCAGGCCCCCAGTACAGCAGGCAACAGCAGAACTATGACCAGGCAGAAGCATCTCAAGTGTTCACAGACTCTTTCTTTCCTTGACACAGTGTAATACACTGTACTTGAACTCCCAGCCAGCTAAGTTACTAGTAGAGAAAACTGGAATCTTTGGATACATTAAGGACTCTTGAAAAGTTTCCAGAATCAAAAGTGAGGTTTTTCTCTTTGTCAGGGGCAATGGTCCACTCAGTGAGTGAAAGGAATCATACCTGGTGTCCTCTAAGCATAAGAACTGTTTTTTGAAAAGAAAGAAATATGGCACCTAATAGAGGAAAATGTCATCATTTGATAAATGCAGAAATATTAGCTTTTTTTACTATTTTCCCTATGCAAATTAAGTCACCAATTCAGTTGAAAGCTCAGAAATTACTTGTGTGTCATATCAGCCCTTATGGAAAACTGAACCATTAATTCAGTAAAACACCAATGCATACATCAGCATCAGCTAGAACCAGCTCTGATTTTAGGGACTCTGCAGATCTTCCAGACCTTGGCACGGGATGTGTTCCAGGACCAGGCCTAAGGATACAAGGCACAGACAGCACTGATAGCCAGGAGGAGTGACACCCCTGTGGCCACTACTCCTGCTTAGGCTGCAGAGTTGGCTGACAGCTCTCCCTTAGCTTTCCTGGTAAGAGCTTTGTTACACGACCCAGGTGGGCCAAGTTTACCAGGGCACGGGCGTTGGGGTTGGCTCTCTTGTCCAGCAGCAGTTTGGTGACACGGTAGTGGCCGCAGTGAGCGGCCACGTGCAGGGCGGTCAGGTAGTCCAGTGTCACGTCATCCACGGGAGCCTTGTGCTGCAGCAAGTGCTTGACACATTCCACGTGGTCCCCCTGGGCTGCCATGTGGAGTGGAGAGAGCCCATTCTGTGACAAAAGACAACAGAACAGCAACTTCTAGTAACCCCCACTTAGATCATGGCACGTATAAGAAGGGCATTTGTTGTTGCAAGGTGCTGCTCAGTGGGCTTTGCTATCACACAGGTATCTTCCCTCTCCTTAGTGCAACCGAAGAGAGAGAATTTGTAGGAAATGCATTAATTTTAGATGTGCGTTGTCGGTGAAATAGTTTTCCAAGTCTGAAATAGTCCATAAAAACGATTAGGAGAAATTGTCCTTGTTATCTTATATGAAAAATCAGAAGACATTGCCAGGGATCACCTCTCAGGAATGACTGATCCAGCTTTCCCATCTCTTTGTCCTATGGTCTCAGGAAGCAACACAAGTGAAGTGCTGGCAGTAGCACTCCATATCATGTGTTTAGCCTGATATTAGAGAGAGGGGCAAAGAAGCATAGACTTCTCATATATTTGGAAAGGATAGTCCCTCATTATATAAGAAAACCTTATTTTGGATCATTCTGCCCATTAATATATCTCCTTTGGGAGGACAGATACATTCCTGTCATCTTCCTTGTCCTCTCAGTGCCACTGAAAGCTCTGTGGAAGGTTACACAGAGGTGTCCCACACTCTAACAGGGCACACACACACCTTGGTCCGTGCGAGCAGCGGGGCACCTCGCTCCAGGAGCAACTCCACAACCTGGTCATGGCCACTTCTTGCAGCACAGTGCAGTGGGGTGAGTCCATCCTGAAAGTAAAAGGAGAGAAAACAAATGAGCACATCCCCTGCTGTCCATCCTGGCACTCTGGGGAACAGCCTTCCAGGAAGGCAGCCCCACACGTGTGAAAAAGCTCCTTTTTCGACTCCTAACTGAAACTGGCTCCACAACATGAAGTTTCATCCCTGTTCTTCCTTGCACCAGTAAATGAAACTCTAAGGTTACAGCTTGAGAGACAAAGTCAGTTGTGTGCTGAAATCTCTTCTCAAAGAGGTTAATGTGAGGATGCACTCCTCCCCTTCCCTCCCCTCTGCATGGCTTTGAGACTGCATTGCCTCTCGCTGGGTAATGCCTGCTGGGCTGAGGACTCTTCACAAATCAACCTTTGTCCTTTGCAGGGATGAAACAAAAAATGTTCATACCAGAAAATTTGCTCTAGAATTTTCTTTTGCTTTTAAACAGGCATCAAGAAAAAGAAGATTTTAAAACAAGAGAAAAAGAGAGAAACACAGAACCAAATCTTGTATTTCTGATATTGAGGGGTGAACAGAGAGCTAACAATTCTTTGCTAAAACTGCTGTGAGACCACCAACTCCACAATAGTTTTTTCCATTGCAGAACACCATTCTGTACCAAAAGACTTGCTCAGGCTGCTCTTAATGATCACAGCAGTCACAGCAAAAGATGCATTGATGGAGTATTTGGACAGGATAATGAATTCTTGGTAGCTTTTGTACCGTTTGGACTTCATGCAGAAAAATAAATATGAGGCTATAAAAATGGCTGTGAAAAAATATTAGTGCTGAATGGTAATGAAGGATATGGAAAGCCAAGTTTTCATCTCATTAGCCCTCAGTATTGTTCAAGCAAGCACTCAGAGATGTCATCAACACTCACCCAACAGAGGTGGCTTTACAAAGGTGAAATGAGAATAGTTTTTAATCACAAGAGGAGCCTCCTCCCTTTGAGACATGCTGTTCATCCCGGGTGACATTGATGCTATTACTCTAAGGAGCTCACTGAAGAATCCAGTCACAGTTTGATCAAAGGGAGAACATACTGGTCTGAGCTACTCAGAGACCAAAAAACGTAGCAAAAGTGCAAAAACGTGGCATAAAGAATGAGGTAGTGACCCTGCTTCACACACACATACACAGAAGGACTGTTTACCTTGCTGGGGTGGAGGGACCCTATACCGCTGTCTTTTCACTTCCACTACTCACATTTTGAAATTAAAATAGCTCTATACTACACAGTGCTCTAGACACAGTGCCACTGCAATGGCAACCTCTTTTCAGCAAACACAGCCCTGTAACACCCTGCTCCAAGAAGCAGAGCCTCCCTCATGCCCAGTTTCCAAAGCACAGAGCCCTTTCCCAACGAGCAGCACCACAAAGCTCCACTGCTGCAAGGAGCTGAAGTCGGCAGGAGGAATTTTTCTCCCCTACTTATCTACTTTTCCCAGAGGCTTTTGAGACACGTGTGACAGGGTTAGGTGTGCCTTGGTGCTCACTGTCTCACAGGCATCCCTAAATCCCGGGGAAGCTTTGCAATGAAATTCAAGAGATGCAAGATCAAACCCAAAACCAGAACTTGCATTCTTCAGCTGCCATTGGGTGTAACTAACTTACTTGGTTTTTTTATGTACTGAAACTTCACAGTCCTCCAAAGCAAGTCTTTTTATGAACAACTGAGGTATATTATCATCTTGTGGCCAGAGGGATTCATACAGGTAACTCCCATTGGCATTACTAAGGTGAGAATTTATCCCAAGTGCATTTCTAGGGAAGGTATTTATTTGGTATTTCTTTCCAGTTTCTGGCCTCTTGTGCTCTACATTTTTAATCAGTGTGGGAGGTTCACTTTCCCTATATGTGTGGTGGCTTTGATGTTGCTCTACTTAATAAAACAGCAAAAAAAGAAGAATTGTGTGAAGCCTTGAAAAGAAGCAGGACAAATCCCGAGAGGGAGAAAGGGAAGAAAAATACAAGCTAAGAAGCACCTCAACTCCCCAGGAAAGTCTGTCTAAAATAAAAAACAAAACAAAACAAAACAAAAAAACCCCAAACACCAAAACAAACAAAAGAAAAAAAAAGAAAAAAACCCTAAAAAAAACAAACAAAAGAAAAAAATCCAAAAACAAACAAACAAACAACCCTAAAAAATTTAAAAACCTTATTTCTTCTTTGTTCTTATCTACAATTCCCTTTAAAAGCAGAGATAGAAATTTGCTACCTATCCTATTCTACCCTGTCATAACTGTTTTGAGGACATCCCACAGAAGCCTCTTCCCTTTCCTCTTTCTGCTCTGAGGAAAACAGCATGTATGTTTTAAAATTATTGTATATTTAGTACTTTAAATTCTTTTGCTTATAGGTTTTATTCAAAGCTGAGGGGAATTGCAAAGAGATAGCTGTTGTAGTAGAAGAATTAGTACAGAAAACAATAAGGACAAGCTGACATGAGGCACCATAAGGAGACACCCTGGTGTACCAAATTCATCTTTTTTTTGCACCATTAGCTATTTGCAATGAGCCTCAGTGCCCTCAAATTGACTGCAGACATTTGTCTAAGTACATTTTTAATTGTTCCTTTCCCAACTGAAGAACATCTAGTGACCAATATGTCAGGTACATCATTTGACAGGAAATCCAGCCCTGGGTCCCGAGGACACAGACTTTGATATCCCACAAACACAAAGGCTGCCATACCAGGAGACAGGAAATTCAGCAATTTTATGTTTAAAGAAGTCCCACATTTATCTCCTCACCCCAGATTTTGTGGCATGAAGAGTTAAATGTTTTCATCTCCCCAGTGACATCCCACACCTGGTGTTCTGCTGCTCCCATATGTTGTATTCTCCCTAACTCATGCTCTGCAATGTAACCAACAGCTGGGTCACCCTTAGAAATGACAATACAATCCCCTCTGTGTGCACAGAAGCCAGGAAATTCCATCATTCCTAATTTCCTCTTAAACAGTTCTCAAAATATAAGGTAAACTTGTGCCTTTTTTTCCGTGAAAATCAGTCACTGGTCATTTTTTAACCTGGAAAATTAATTCTGGATCCTGTGCATGATTCCTAACGGTAGGGCTTAGGAAGATGAATTACTGGGCCATTTCACAAATGCTTTCCTTCAGCTTACCAGAGACACTGAGACAAAAAGAAGCTGTGCTTATGAGGGATTTTTAATGGGAAATTATGTGGGCAGCACCTTCACAGGACAGTTGCTCAAATTCAGTGTTCATTCGACCAAAAACTGCTGATAGACATGAACATCAAAGGCCATATTATCAAAGAATTATTCTAAACTGCAGCTGCATGCTCTCAATTTTATAAGGGTGAAGCAAAATTTTAGTATTCCATATGTCAAACATGCAAAATTGTCTAAATTTTCTCAACAAATAAAAGGCTTTTAATTTGTTCATTTTTCATTACGACTAAACCTCATCTCTTTAAAAATGAACGAGGCGAGTCTCCCTCTTGCTCTAAGCTCTTGGCATAATTAAATATGCTGTAAAGTATTCCTCCAGGTCTGCCATTCACAGCACAAATTTGGAAAATACCATAAAAAACATACCATGTACTTGTTTGAGTACTAAGATAGTAACATAAATAACTCCACATAACAGTCATTATCTATGTAACTTGCTTAGACAATCCACGCAACACCCCTTTCCACTCCCTTGTAAACATTATATGAATTATACTGAATTATAAATTATACTGAATTTTTTATAGGAAATATCTGCATTGTGATTAGATATTTATAATCTGACACGGCTTTACGGACAGCAGAAGCTGCCAATGAATTATTAGTGCTCTGTGCCTGTAGGAAGATGAGAAAATGTCACAGCAGCACTAGTGCAGGAGCAGGCACTGTACAGAGCACGGTGCCAAGGCAGGGCCAGGATCCTGGTACAATGGTGGGAATAGCAGAGCCAAGCCCATTTGGTCAGGATGCAGGTCTACAAAAGGAGGTATTGTCACAAATAAATCTCAACAGGTTTCCAGAATGAGTGTTAAGGGGTGTCTGAAGCATGCTGCCCACAAGAAAACCCAGCCCAAACCAAAGCAAAGCAAACCAAAGCAAACCAAAGCAAACCAAACCAAACCAAACCCAACCAACCTGAGCTCCGCTGCCCACCTTCTGTTTTCCCACTGGCACTGTTCCTCTCCATGACTGACCTGCCACTTCTTTCAGCTCCAGCTGAGCCTCCTCCTTCCCGTGGCCCTGCTCCAATGCAAATGGTGCACCAGAGCTCATCCCACCATCCCCACGCCTGTCCCACTCCAGCTGCAGCTGCCACGCTCCAGGCACACCACATGCTCACTTTCCCACACAATAAGATTCCCTTTCCAAGACTAGATGCTCTCTTTCATTCTATGGATCTTTTTCAGCTGTAAATATTCTGGATGAAAGCCTGCAAGAGGAGTCTAAAGAAAAGTCCCAGAGCAAGAAAAATCTAATTTCAATGTTGGCAAGACTGAATAGAAAGAATACAGAATGTGTGACAACTTCAGTGGTTCTGTCAGGTAAAAGTGCTCCTCCTCCCTTTGAAGGGTGTTTGTATACTCCCACAAAAATGGAAATTCCAGCAAGGTGATAAAAGTCTGTGAATAACACTGTATTTTAAAAGCAAAAAAGCACACAGAACCTAAAAAGCCTCATATTCTTCTTGGGTTTTTTCCTCATACGATTTATAGAGAGAGATGACAAAAATAGAGATAATACAAAAAACTGCATTCAGGAAGACAATTCCTAAAACCCTGTAATAGTCAGCAACGTTTCTGTATTCCAAAGGTACATACTGTGACGATTCCATTATACGAGGATTTGTTTTTAATAGTAATATATGCATTTTGGCCATACTAAAAGTGCTTTTAAATGCGGACAATAACCCTCCCTGTAACAATCTTAGTGTGTTCCAGGAAGGCTGTAAATGCTTTCCCTTCCATCAAAGCAAAAACTGGTAATTGCCACGCTACTCTTGATCACCTGACATCAAATTAATCATAAATTAAACTTTCCACTATCTTTCAGAGAACAAGTTTCTGCACAATTTTGCTGACCCCCTAACTCTAACTAACCATCAGAAGTTGCATGGGCCAGAATTTTGGCCAAATACTAAAATTTTAAATAAAATTATGTCATTGAAATTCTTACATATGTAAACATATAGAGAATATAGGCTTGAGTAGAATTTTGACTATGAAATATTTTAGAACAGGAAATTTTACTCATTAATTACTTAGTGAACAAAACTCAAGAGAAGGTTTGTATGTAAATGGAAGTTGCAAAACATATACCAAATATTATATAATAATATATGCTAAAATAATATTATAGTGTTATATTACCACATCATATCTATTGTTAAAGATTATGTTTTACTATTATAAAATATGATAATACTATCTCTAACAGATAGTACTAATAAAAGTATCCTATAATTATAGTTGAGCATGGAGTTTCCATTTCTGCTTTGGATACAGCATAAAAAAGAAATTAAATTTCACATTTTAAAAACTTACTTGGTGCATAGTTGAGAAAAAAGGGTAGAACTTGCCAAAAAACAAGTAAAATATTATTTTAAAATATG
Organism: Pardalotus punctatus; assembly: GCA_013400915.1. Lineage (NCBI taxonomy): Eukaryota > Metazoa > Chordata > Aves > Passeriformes > Pardalotidae > Pardalotus > Pardalotus punctatus. The sequence continues at coordinate 223,759 of VZTX01030050.1, read as the reverse complement.
CAATTGTGTCAAGAGATTTACCAGCAATTCTACACTTTTATGGCCTTGTGAGAAATGCCATAAAATTTCAGCAAATGCATTCTGAAATGTATAGAAAATAAAAATACTAATTCCTGCAGAAAGCAGGGCTTTCCTCCGACATGCCACATTGACTGTGGAACAGCAGGACACATGCATCATTTCCTCCCTTTGAGGAATATACATTTTAAATTTATATTTTTAGACAACACAGGGGCTCCTAAAGAATCATTCCAATGGAACATTTTCAAACACAGAAAGCTTTCACAGATTAACTTTGCAAAACCGAAGTACTGAAGCTCATCTGCAATCTGTTAAAATAAGTTTCTGCATCCTAATTTATGCAGCATCAGATGTCACGTAACAAAGCAAGCTAAAAATAAACATAATGAAAGCAGTGAGGAGTTTTTTAACTAAAGAGCTTATTCTGATGTGGCGCGGAGCACAAGAGCTCAGCAGTGAAACATCCTGGTGTATTTAATTGCCCTGTTTGGCAGTGACTGTGACCTGCTGGAGGAAGGCAGGTGTTCCTGGGAAGCCGAGGGAATGCAGCACGGGAATGCAGCATGAGAATGCATCATGGCAAGGCCAGGTGTGTTAGTACCGTGCGGGGCAGCCAGGGTCTGTCCCCCCGTGGACAGAGCACATGCGACACCGCCCCGGCCTCCTCCACACCCCAGGGACCCACACCAGAGCCAGGCACGGACAGAGCACAGGGAGAGGAGAGAGACACCGGGACAACATCAACAGCTGACACAAAGCCACGGACAGCAAACCCAAAGCTCTGGAATCTTCCCCACCGTGGGGCACACGCCGCTGACCGCCACCCTCGAGAGGAAGCTGTGGACCTGTGCAAGCTGGGATTCGTGTGCTTCAGGATACCTGGATGGGTTTTCAGGGATACCTTTGTGCTCACGCTTTGAGCCCACGCAGCAGCTGGCAAAGGGCAGGGAGCCAAGACAATGAGAAGACTCTAAAATTGGCCCCTCCCACCTACACCGGGCAAATCCTGTTCTCTCAGATTCATTCACAACTGCGCTCAGCCTTTGCGGGTGAGCGGGGAAGGGAAAACGCCTTGACCTCTTGAGAAGCAAAACATCCCTTACAATCATCTGTGTCAACTGGTCCAGAACAGTATCTAAATACTGAGCAGGAAATAGGCGTCATTCCATAGGACAAATGGACTATTTCTTTATGACATGCTTAGGAGCATGTGGAATATCCTGACTGCGGTGTATTATTACCATTTCATGCCTCTTTTCCATGAGATTTTAGGTGTTTATTATGGAAAATGTGAGAACGGATGATTTACTGCACACCTGCTTGAGAGGCAGCTTTTTCCATCAGCAGCAGTTTTTAAAACATAATAAAAATAGCAAGACATCATTTCATAAATAATCAGAAACCAAAATCACAATCACACAGAGTTCACAATAATCATGACTGTCTTCAAAGTCATAATTTATGATGCAATAAATTGTTGATGTAATTAATATCCAAGTAATGGCAGCTGTTGAATCAATCCCAAGGGTAGCTGACTGCAGTATCTTCTACCTTCCTATCTTGTTAAACAATAACTCTCACGTTCAGCTCTCAACTTTGTGTTCTAAAATACTCTTGATCACTTGGGCATGTAATTTTGCAGACCAGCTGCTTGAAAACCAGCAGCTCCCAAGAATGAGCCCTGTGCAGCTCAGTCTGAATAAATGACCATGTTTTCTCAATAAATGACCAGGTGACCCCAAATTCCCATATGAAGTAATTGACCCTGCCCATATAAAATGATGGGTTTTTCGTTTGCCCCAAATGATTGTGAAATTACCCACAAATAGAGGGCAGAGTGATGACGTGACATTTCAACAGGACAACCGGGAGGAGGAAGCCAGTGAGTCACCTAATTAGTATCCCATGGTTTGTTTGGGAAAGAGGCAAGTGCTGCTGGCACTGAGTAGGTTACTTTTCCTGCTATCAGCTCTCCAATAAAAATGGACTGAGCCCACTACTGCAGTTTCCATAGACCATACCATAACTGGCACAGACATTTAGGAGTCAGGGGACTGAAAGGCTTAGCTGAGTCCAGACCCTCCATTTCTACTGCTGTGCATCACACATGGTCTGGTGTCATGTAACATTGAACCAACTAGCAGGCTTATTCCCTAAAAACCATCAGTTTCATCAGCTTTTTCTTGCATGATGTAGGCAGCTTATACAGGAGACTAAAGGAAACGGTATTTCTGCCTCCTACTATCACCCACACCAGCTGTTCTTTAGTCTGGTAACATAGAAAACAGTCTACATGAAACAAACAAACCCCAAAAGCAAGCAAGGAAAAAATCCCAGTCCATTCCCCAGAAGGGACAATATCATATTCAGGGAACAGAAAGACTCACCCTGGTTTTGGCATCGATCTGCCCTCCACGATCCAACAAGAGCTTCACCATGTTTGTGTTTCCCCTTTTGGAAGCCACATGCAGTGGGGTGATTCCATTCTACACCATGAAAAGAACAAACAATGAGCTGGATGGATCTGAAGGTGTGCAATGGGGGTGAACTTGGGTTCGGATCACAAAAAAATGAGACCATCACATCGTAGAGATTAACAAGAATGTACTAGAGCATCAGAGCTAGGCACACACCATATAAGCTAGAGTTAGTAATTCCTTCCTAAGCAAGATTCCTTCTCCATTGTTTTGGGGTCCTTGAATCAAGGAAGCAGCGCATCTGCCCAAGCAGCAAACATTGCAGCCCCAGGGCCAGACAAATACACAAACACGTATCAGAGTCCCAATGAGCCAATAGTCACAAAACACCGATGCATTTAAATCACTGCAACGTACACAGAGGACACAAAGGCGTCACTCCTACACCAAGGAACCTTCTCGTGTATTGCCAAGAGCACAAAGGAATAGTAGGCTGTGTAGGCTGAACGTCCTTGAAAACACTTTGGGTGAGGCAAGAGGTAATATTAGCAGCTACTCCAGATTGGAAACAGGAGGGAGTCAGTCTGGAAAGCAGAACCCTGAAGTAATTCAAAGTGTGTCTGGCAAAATTAAACAGCAAACTTCTGACCTGGGAGCTGGGCTGAGATTACCAGGGGTTTTCACTTCCAACTGCATAACATACAACAGCAAAGATCCTGTAGTAGGTAGTTCTGCAGTTGTTTACCATAAAAGAGTAGTAATAATTAATCCATACTTTTATTGCTGCATTTATATAATGGCAATAAACCCTACTTTCACTTTTCAAAATACTTTTATATGTGAAAACATCAAATTGAAGTGGTATAGCAAATCCTGAATACCAAAAAAGCCAATCAATCCTGCATCTATTTCCAGAGTCCTTCTAACAAACAGAAAAGCCAAAGGGAGTTGACACATTATGAGAGTATCAGCTTTCTGGAGCTGGCCAAAGGATCCTGCTTCCTCTGGCTGGGAATACTGACTGCCACACAACTCCCAAGGCCTCCAGTGCATTGCACAGCGACAACCTTTCAGAATTACTGCAAGAGACGTCTCTGACCCCAACAGAACTTCAGCATGACTTCGCTCCTTACTTGACTCAGCTCTTGACTAAGAGCTACCAAAGAAACCCTCCCATTTCTAGGCCACTGCAAGTCAGAAGATGAAGGGGTGAGGCCGTACCCTTGCTGTGAAGTCAACTGCAGCTCCGCGGTTCAGCAGCAGCGTGGCCACGTTGACATTTCCATAATGCGCGGCGATGTGCAGAGGGGTAAAGCCACTCTACAAAGGGAAACAGCCCTCGTTATGGAAATCTCCTTATACAAGAGCACCAATTTAACTAGAACTTGATTTTCAAAGTGCTGGCCAGTAAATGCATCGTGCCAATTTTATCCAGTCCATGCCCATCTATATTACAGCACAGCCTTTCAGGCAGAGAGGCCAGTTTTCAGGGGGGGGATTATCAAAAGTGTGTCATTCATTCATTCTCCAACTCAGTCTCCCACATGAATGGCCAATAAGAGTAGTTTTCATTACAGAAAATATTAATATATTAGCCATCCTTAAAGAAAATAAAGCAAGTTTTCTTATTACCATTTGGAAGCAACATGGGTCTTTTGGGCTGCATCAGTTTTCTGGGGTTGGATAAATGACCACAGAAGTTGTTGGACTCTTATTTTACTCCTCTTAGAAACAGAAATATGAACAACATATTTCCTTCTGATTTGTTTTTTTTTGTTTGTTTTTGTTTTTTGAAAACAGCAATTATTCAAAACGTAATTAAAGAGTTTGTTTTACATGAGAAACTACTTTGTGGCATAGTAAAAAAATCATAATTATTTCTATTTATATACAATTTGGATTGCAAAGGATCTGAAGAAACTTCACAATCAGAAAGACCACATTTTATTTACTGTGTTTTGAACACTAGAAGGTGAAACCTGCTCCAGCTACGAGATACAGAACTGCTTGACAACAACACAAAAAAAGATTACATTTTCAGAAACTAGGACAGAGAGCAAGCTTTTATTCTCATAAGTAATTCAAGTAGAAAGGGCCTTGCTTTTGAGGTTTCCCTGAAGAGCTTTACACTGATTTGATTGGATCTTGCTGTTAGTTATAGAAAGAGAGGAATACTTCTGGCTTCTCAATTACAGCATGCTCTCAACGAGGTTTCCTTCCTCTCAGTGTCCAAACCACCATTTTAAGCTACTCATGGAACAAAGGAATGCGGGCAGATGCCCCTCGCATTTCCCACAGGGAACAACGTGCCCATGGAGCAGGTGCCCAGGGAAGCTGCCACCCTTCAGCTGCCATCACTGCTGCCTCCTGGCAGCCTGCTCATCTGTGTGCACACACCAAGAGGGAAGCACCTTCCCATGGGGACAGCATCCATAATTCATTCCCTCCTCCAACAGGGAAACTCCATTATTCAAAAGCAGGTATTGAAACAACGACCACATTCTTGGAAACCGTTCTTTCTCCTGAAAGTGGCAATAATCTTTTGGGGGAAAATCTCAGTCCAAGCCAATCAGCACCATGATTTTTAGTGGAAGTAAATTCCCTACAACAAATGTGTTATTTACTGCAGGTAAATTCTGAGTATATACTGTCCCTGAGGGCTTTGCAAAACTTTATGGAAGAGATAGTAATAAGAACAATAGTAAAAATAAGCAGATGCCCTGAACAAGGCTTTACCGTGGGGAATTTGATTATGCTTATTATTGTAAAAGATGGAAAATTAATTTTACCATTATTCTGGCTGGGCCAGACACCCTGATTTAGTTATGCCAAGTGAGTGCATTTTCATAATTAATGAAATTGAGCTAAAAAAGCATCTTTATCCTCTTAGCTCCATTACTCGCTTCAGACTTCTTTGAACTGATGTGAATTCTCAAAAATGTCCTCCAATACTGACACAAACAAAAAGAAATTCTAAGACAAAGGATGAATAAGAATAGGTTCTTTGAGTCACAGATTTCTACATACTTAGAAAAAAGAGTCTTATCTTCACTTTTATTGCTAAATAATAAAGAAATATTGGCAAAGAACAGAGAAAATAATCATAAGTAACAGAAAGAGTAATTAAAAATTGTTGATCTCGGTACCTCAGTCGTCCTATTCACCATCATCTGATGCAGCATGGTTTGGGAAAAAGAGGAACAATATTAAAGACTGGCCGCAAAATGAAGAACTATGTTGCTTTTTTTGAAATGTGTTATGCTGTTAATTATGGGAAAAGCCAATCAAGCATGCATTAACTTTAAACACAACCTATATTCCCATGGGCAATTAACCAGTAACCTATTTATTAGGGAAGCAGCGATTCCGCTTCCATTTCAGTGGCTTCTGGTTTGCAAATAATGAGAAAAAGCTGGTTACTGAAGAAATGGGAGGCGTAACTAAAAAGTGGAAAAATGAGCACTTTGTAATTACTGCGTATCTTAACGCTGCAAACTTAAAGGTATTACTGCTGATACTGGTGGAGCGAGTTGTCTTTCCCCACCAGGATGCAGGGACTCGAGGTGCTGGCCCTGGGCCCTGAGCCCGCCCCGTTACCTTGGACTGCACATCGGCGTTGTGGTCGTTCTGCAGCAGCAGCGCCGCCGACTTGGTGTCGTCCTTCCTGGCCGCGATGTGCAGGGCCGGCAGCCGCACCTTGCCCTTGGTGTCGTTTTCCAGCAGGATGGCCACGGCCTGGTTGTGTCCCTGCTGCAGCGCCACAGCCAGAGGGGTGAAACCGTCCTGGGGACAGGGAGCGAGGGTGCTCAGCACCGTGACTTTCGCGCACGCAAACTCGGGAACGTTCCCAGCTGTTTTCCACCTCTGCGCTCCATCTCCAGGGAAATGACATTGGAGGCACAACATTTTAACTCTTTCAAACGCCTTCAAAAGGCTTTCAGACATTTCAAATGCTTTGCAGGATCTTTTGCACTTCAAAGTAGTCTGTTTTTAAGTCAAGTGCAAGCAAACGATCATTCTAAAGCATCTCTCTTAGTTACTTCTCATCATAAAATGGGCCACAAAGCATATTTTTAGCATTTTTTTTGGTAAATTTACTGAGCACTGAGCAACGTCAATTTGAAAAATATAGAGAGAACACATTTCTGACCATCTCATATCTCTGCAAAAACAAAGTGTGTCAAATGTTTGCTGCTGTTCCCACTCCAAGTTACACATGAACCATGAGTCAAGAAATCCAGATCAGGTTTAGGAACATCATTTGAAGGAGGAAAACATCAGATTATTTATATTTTTTGGAAAATCAGAAAAATCTCTGCTTGTCATTCATAGTTTTAGCTTTGTTTTAAAATTAGTTTGAAACTGTCTTGTTCCTCCGTATGTGCCTGGAATGGCCAGGGCTTTAAAATCCATGATAACATAGTAACAGCCTGCTCTCCTGGCTGAAGTACTGTGAGCTACCAGACATTTTATTCTGATGTCAAACTGAACCTCACTCTGGTCATGCATCTTCCCCCAGCACAGGTGTGCTGTAACCATGTGAGAGACGGGACAGCATTGCTTTGGAATAGGAATATGGAAAGATGAGAGAAGAATAAAGGCCAAGTTAGGAAGGAATGAGAGCTAACATACGCTGAAGGAAACATCTGAAGAATTGCCGAGGCAATTTTTCCCCTTGGTAATCTAATAACTTTCTCTCCCTTTTGCATCGAGCTGTGGGTAGGTGCGTTGTAACAGCGATATTGCTGTGGGTTCTGTCTGTAATAGAGATTAAATTCTGTACAGTGAATTAAAAAAGGGGGAACAGCTGACAAAACAGCTGAACTGTAAAGATAATTCTGAGATTGGGGCTACATAAGGTGTTGAAATGGCTTAATGCATTTGTCGTTTGCCTCTGGGAACATGAGAACAAATCCTGGATTAGAGACTCTGAAACCGAGCTCATCCTTACTCTCCTTTTCCATCTGCACATATATAAGCGTGAGAGGAAATGAAATACATCCAAAGGCAGTGCAAGTTTCAGGGCTTCAAAGAAAGTTCATGCATTTGATTTGCACCATTTCATCTTGCACCCTTCTCTAAAAGGACACAACTCTTTCTGCATTCCCTCTCCTACTCCCTCTGGAAAGCATGGCTGACCAAAGCTTGAAGAAAGCTTTTCATTTCCTCACCTCCCATGAGAAGGGCCAATCTTTGATACCAAACAGAAAACATCTCCATGCCTTTCAGCAGCATCCACAGTCCAGGCTGCCATCCCCCCTTATTGAATGTACCATTTCATCCTATTCATGAGACGAACTCTGGGCACATATGAAAGCGATGGCAGCGCAGGCCCTCCTTCAGGAATAGCCACACAATCATGGAAACACATCACCTCAGCAAGACCTCAACCTAAAACTGACCCAGTTAAGCAATAAAGAGGCCAAGCGCCTTTGCCAGTTACAGAGTGAAAACTGATCGTTCTGATGGCAGAAGACAGATTGGGAGTCAGGTTCAGAGTAGGAATTTATTTTTTTTCCTCCCCTATGTCTTTTGTTATAAAATCAGACTACAGTGTGAGTTCTGTGGATGTCTGCATTTAAGCAGAGGCCACACGAATTATAACCATCTCAGCCATGCAATTCCTGCAAATGAATGAATTCCCAGCCAGCAGAAGTTACTGCTGGGAGAAAGGCTGCCAGCAGGTGACTGGGCTCCAGGAGAGCCCCAGTTCCACCTGGCTCCTTCACAAGGAGTTGTTTCTGCCATGTTGCCTGGCAATCACATGGGATTTCGTACTTCAGAAAGCTGACATGTAACGTGATCACCACATTTATGAGGGGATTATTTTAGGAGCCGTCATCAAATGGTACAGGATCCACTGAGAGAAGGGACAGTAAGACAGCTGTTAACGCTGACAGGTTTGAAGGGAAGGAGAGGGAGCATAAATGCACCAGCATTTCAGATTCATCCACTGGTGAAGGCAATCCAGAAAGGGAATGCTTCTAGATAGGCTAGTGAAAACAATAAACATGAACAAAAGCTCTGACCAGAGAGGAACTTTGCTATAGCACATCCACATCCATAAAACAAACAGGAACAAATACACTTTGCAGCACAGAGCCTCTTCATTCATCCCCTTGGCCTGGAATAAAGAACATTTGGCAGAAAGGGAGCAGGAGGAGGGAACAGAATGAGCACAGTCCTAATGACCAAGGCATTTTCTCTGTTGCCCATAAACCCCCTCATGTGAAGAAGGGAGCCTGTGGGATTCAGTTTCTCTTGAGATGGAGTCTCATCTCTCCAACTTAAGGGTCTGCCCTGCTAACACAGAACTTACTACAGGTTTACAGCCCAGATCCCCAATTAATACCATCCTTCTGCCTATTTACACCCACACAGTCCAGCAATAGAAAAAAAAGTGTCCGTGGAGAAAACAGCACATTGCCTGCCAAGCTCATTGATGCAATCCTTGTTAGTCATTTGGGTTCCAGTTTACACTGAATACTCACAAGTTACACCAAGTCACAGGAGAGCCTCAGAATCAGTGTAGCTTAGGGAAACAGCAATAGGAGGTTGGAGTAAGTGACCTCCCAAATGGTTCTGTGAACCCAGCACCACAGAGAGCCTCATCATTTCTGAACTTGACTAAAATCCCAAGACTCAGGTGCTGGGGTAATGGTTGCACTCAATGATCTTAGAGGTCTTTTCCAAGCTAAGCAATTCTGTGGTTCTAAAAGGAAGCTTGTTACCAACTACCTGTTGATACCAATTGACACAGACAAGCCCTCTAGATGCAGCCCCACAGCATCCTGACTTCATGTGATCTGAACACAAAGGCAAAGAAAAATATGAGGAAAGCCCCTCACCTCGGTAGCTGTGCTTTGGTTGGCTCCATTCTCCAGGAGATACTTCACCACCTCAATGTGGTTCTCTTGAGCTGCCATGTACAGAGGAGTAAAGCCATTCTAGGAAAAACACAGGAGAAAATAGTGTCACATGGAAAAATAGTGTCACGGAAAGGATACGAATCAACAATGAACCACAAATAAATACACAGCTAAAAATGCATTTGTGGTTTTGTAACTGAATGTAAGAAGAACAACCTTGTATTTTTCACTTAATACAGTCATGTTGAATGTCATTTAAACCCACAGAAGTCTCCATGCTTTCACACTCATTTTCTTTTGACATATTTTAAGGAAGCAATAGACACACTAATTATTAATACAGCTATTCCTTGCTGATAGTGCTCAGGGATGTAAAGCTGGCAATAAAGTTTTATGAAAGCTGACAGGAAAGCAGGAGTTTCCCCCATTTATTACATTTACTTAACCAAAGATGTCATTCCCTGGAGACCATGAAGTCCATACCTTCTGACAAGCTCAGCAGAGATGGCAGAGGCTTAACATACTACACAGAATTTTGTAATACATAAAACATTGCAAATCATCCAACATAAAGGAATTCAGCCTTGCAAAGGAACAACTGCATTTCTGACTATACAGCAGGTTCAGCTATCATTTAATTAAAAACATACATTAAAATTACCTAAATTTATTAAAATAATTTGCTCAGGATAAAACAGTAATTTAAAAAAATTATTCTAAGTCAATCAATCTACATTAGAAATGCAAGCTCTTTCTTCACATTAAATATATTAATGCAAACCATTGTAATTAATTGCCAACAAAATCCCGATGAAAGAAAGGCATGGAAGTGAGCTGTCTGCCTGATAAATAATTTACTTCCAAGAGTTTTTAGGATTTCTAAAAACACCTTAGAAAACTCTTCAGTATTCTGTAGATTACCATATAACATAAGAGGACATAATCAACTATGTTTCTGGCTTGAAATGTCACTTTTAACTAGAAAATAAACCACAAACCAGGTTTCAAACATGCAATTTATTTGATATTTTTATTATCTTATGTGCTGTCACACTGAATGACAGGGTTGTGCATTCACACAAACAATCAAATTAATACAAATACCATGACAACTAAAACCCTTGTTTCAGAGAAGCCAATATAATTCTTTCTAGGAAACCTGCTGTGGAAACATTCCAATAATTTCCTAATGAAATGAAATCTCATTTTTCATTCAGCAGATAATACAGACTGTAGAACTGATGTCTTTACAACCCCCCTCCGTGTCTACAAATGGAGAAGACTGTTCAGGCAATAAAGATCATTTATGTTGTGGATGTCATATGGTATCTGTCATACAGGTAGCAAGTCTTGTAATGCTGCTTTGTATAATATTCTGGCATTCCCATTGAAAATCTTGGGACATAGAATTTTAAAATGGCACTCAGAGAACAATTAACAGCAGCTCAATGCCAAAATTGGGGGATGCATTTTGAGTGGCTTTGCACAGGAGTCAGTTATTATCCAATACTCTTAGAAATTCTTTAAATGATGGACTCTAATAAGAGTCACAGCATAATCAACATAGTCTGCAAGTCCACCACACCATAAGATCATCTTTTGAAAGCATGCAAAAAAGAGCTGGAAGGGTAATTTAGTAGTTACAAATACAAGTTTCTCCACTACTGCAGGAAAAATAAATTATGCACACAGGGAATGGCAAGTTAGAGAAGAATTCTGCAGAAAAGGCCTGAAAGTCAAAGCAGTCTTCCAGAGGGTCACTGGTCAAGGAGCTCATTCTGCTGTAATAAAGACAATCCTTGCACTGGCATAAGAATATGTGCATATAGCATGTGCCCACAGCTCCTTAGGGAAGCTATCTTTCTTTGAGAAAAATGCTAATACGTGGTGGTGTTCTGGCTGGAAAGGGCAAAGTGAAGGAAAACAATCCTTACAGGGGAGGGTAAAGGTCTGTTCTGCATGATCATGATGACTAAAACAAAAAAGCACAGCGTTTACAAGGCCACGAGAGGGAAAATTCAGGTTAGACATCAAGAAAAGCCTCTTAACAATAAGGTCAGGCTGATGGGCAGCTTTCCCCCTCCCAAATCACTGCTAAAACCAGGCAGCAAACTGGAAGCACACAGAGCCAGCCTCTCCCCTGTTCCCCCCGGGGCAGGAGCTGGGGAATCAGGACCTCTGGTCTCCTGGCTGCTCCTCAGACAGCTCTTTATCAGGGAGGGGGAGAGCAGAGATCCCATCACAACATGAAACCAAGGAATGCTGTTCACCGAGTCATTGGGAAGATGCAGGGGATTGCAAAGCAGAGGCATGAGCTGGCAGAGGGAATTGGGAACAGATTGGGTTGTTTTCCATTGCAGCTGTAGGGAATGGCACAGAGGAACCTGCAGGTAACCAAGCTGGCGAGCAGCTCTCCCTCCCACTCCGGAAGGAACCAACGTGGCAAACTACGAGGGATAACAAATAGTAATTTTCCACTTGCCTCATCAGCATTTTAATGGTAAAGTCTAATCTTTCAAACGTAATACATGCCGTTTGTAAAATCCTTCTAGCTTGGAATATTACAAGGATCACACCCACTAAATTGGGCGAATATGACAATTTTCAAGCCACAGTAAATCAATTTGCTTAAAAGCTTCGAAGAATCTAATTTTTTTAATCAACTCAAGTGCCTGGTTCTGGAACAGAATGAGGACAATAAATCTTGGATTAGGAGACCATAAACAATGCATATATGACTTAGTGACCTTTTAATACCAAGAAACACTAAATGTTTTTCTACAGAGAGATCCAGAAGAGTGCCCATTCTATCATGCCTGTGCTATAGTCACACCCCAAAACTACAGCAATTAGGGGAAAGAAAATTCTTGCACATAAAGTCATAGTCTCTGTTTTCCTTCATGCTTTATTTGTAAGTCTAAAACTACTGTATGTATTTTGTTGAAATCTGGCTCATTTGGGGAATTACAAAACACTAAGATCTACATGCAATACTGCTTTTACCAGACATGCTGGAAAAGATTCCCCTGAATTTCTCCCCCTGGCAAGGTCAAGCCTGACTTTGTCTGCTGGCAGGAAGAAGTCTGCTTTCTCAGTCTGCTTTCAGTGAAGCTCTGGTTTCAGAGCTTCTAATTGCAGTGTCCGCAACCGCAACAGTGCTGGCCCTGGGCCAGGAAACTCCTATTTTAGGATTCCCAATATGCCTGCTCTCCTTGGCAGAGCTGTGCCCAGCGGGATTACGTGCTAGCCCTGCTGGAGCTTTTCCTTCCCCCAGGTGTTCCATCCTCCTCCCACCCTGCATAGTTTCTGTCATCTGTCTGTCTGTCTGTCTGTCTCCTCCACAGCCAGTTTCTCTCCCTCAGCCAGTCCTGCAGCTGAATGGAAATGCCCTCACAAACCAGATCCTTCCCTTCTTTTCCTTTCCTTTCGTCAATCTAAAATTCCCAGTTCCTCGTCTTTTAGTTGCCAAGAGCTATACACCAATACCCCAGCTCTCTGTTCTGCTTCTAGAGACACCTCAAAGTTCAAAAGCCCATATGTCCGCAAACTAAAAACATTTTCCCTTGACTTTTGTTTCATTGTCCCAAAGTGTCTTCTACTGTATCCATAACATCCTGGGAAATGACTCCCCATAGCCATATCACAAGGGAGACTGACCTCTCCCCTTAGGATGTGGAATGGTACTCAGCAAGTTTATTGGGCCAGTGGTGGGAACTTTTTATTTCAACAAATTTCCCTTCAGTTTATGATCCCATACTGCCCAGAATTAAAGGAAGAATACCAACTGTGACCTGAAAAAGGAGAAATGCACTATTTTTTTTTTTCCTGCAAAGCCCAGCTGTGTAATCATGTTATGTCTGTATGTTTAGATTTGGTGCATCATCTGAAAAATCAAAATTAATTATGTAATTATAGATAACATTCATTTCCAAACAATGGTTTCATCAGAGTATTGGTGGTGAGGACAGAATACTCCAATTTCATTACCCCTACAAATGTGTAATGCAAGACGTTTACTGCTATAATGTAAAGTCAGAATGAGAAATTATCACTAAACGGAGTATACGTCATACTCCATTCTTTCTATTACATTCACTGATTTATTGGCTGATTGGAGAAAATGAGTAGCTCTCAATGATTCTTCAAGCTATTAATGCAAATTGGCAAGCCTATATGTGACTCAGGATTTGTATCATTAAATTGTGCCCAAGCCCTAATGAAGAACACAGGCTGAAGAAGCAGAGGGATTATTAGAGTATTGAGAAAATCATGCAGAGTTCTACAGCTTGGTGGAGGTTTATTTCATGGCAGGCTTTCAAGGAACTATGGTTCCTCTTCACAGGACTGAATCGTTAGCTGTGGACTTCAGTGTGCACCTTATATCCATATATATATATGGAGATATATATATATATATATATATGAGTATCTATTTTTTTCATACGGATAAGCAAAAGAGAGAAAACAGAGATACATAATTCCTTCATTTTCCCCATTTGAAGAGGATTAATGAGAGTTAGCAACATTCCTTTGACTAAATAGTTAACATCACCCAGATGAAGATACCTGTTTTATTTTACAGGCCTCCAGAAACTGTTTAAGACTGCACTGGATGACAGAGATTACCAGGAAAGACAAGAAAACTGGCACGTGTTGCAATGGTTTATATACAAATGCTCATTTCTACTTTGTTTTACTCAGTAAGAACAGATACTGACAAAGGATGAGACCAGAGTGAGACAAGTTTAGATCATTCATCAAACAGCTCACACACATTAGAAAATCTGTGTGATTCATGGTCATGTGCTAAAATCCTGTTTTATGCAGAAAGATCACAATCATTTGGGGGCCTTCAAGTTCAAGAACTGTTTCAGGGTTTTTTCTGTTCTTCAGAATATTGCTCAACTTCAACAAGAACAGTAAGTTCCTGATCTAAATCTTTATTCAGCAACAGACAATTTACCTCCCTGTTTTCCCCATTTTCCACAGACACCAGTCTAAACCTACACCTCACTTCAACAGCTCTACCTGCAGTCACTGTTTCCCTTATCCCAGTTGCCAGGAATCTCTACAGGAGAGGAAATAACTCCAGTAAAGGTTATTCTCTCTCAAACAAGATAATGTTATGCAGGGAAGGAAAAGACCAGAGGCAGTGGGCACAAACTGAGCATCAGGAAACATTTTTACTGGGGGTGGGGGGGACCAAGCAGTGGCACAGGTCAGCCAGAGAAGCTGTGGAGTCTCTGTCCCTGGAAATACTCAGAAACCAGGACATGTTCCTGGACAGCCAGCTGTGGGTGACCCTGCTCGAGCAGAGGGGGAACAGAGTAGGGAAATGACCCCCAGATGTGTCTTCCATCCTCAGCTCTTCTGCAACTCTGTGAAAAGTCCTCTAGCAATCCAAGCAATAAACTAACTGTAATCAATGAAATACGAGAGTGACAAATAAATGCGACCTGCAAGCTAAATTCAAAGTACACATCTTGGTAGAATCATCAATATCACAATTCTGGGAACTTTGCTCAGTGCATTATGCTCAGAGCATTATTTTCAGCCAGCCTATAAATAAACTCTTCATAAGAGGATTTTATCAGAGCAGGAGAGATTCTCTGTGTAAAAGGGTGAATTAAGGATAGATCAAGGTGCCTATGTTAATTTTTTTAAGTCTCTTTTTTGTTGCTGTTAGCTTATGTCAAAATCCGGGATTTCAACATAGCAGTAACTTTAAGAATTACTCATCTTCATATTTCTTTTCCATTAAAATATATTTTCCATGAAACACCTAATCCACACTCTTTTTCATGAAAAAAACCTCATAAATAATTGAACTATGATGTCTATTTACATTCAATCTAATAGCAAGTGTGAAATTTGTGAAGATAAAGGTATAAGACAAAGGAAGAAAAGGAAATTCATATAATACAATTTTAAGGTGCCTAAGGAATCTCACTTTGCCATACAGTCAACAGAAAGTGGGATCTGAAGAAAGATTAGAAATACTCAAATCAAGAGCTCCTATATCTACGTGATAAGAAAGAGATATTCAGAAAAAAAAACCTTTCAGATAAATCCACAAGCAGATGAAATACTGTGGATTTCTGATGAAAGCACCACAAGTTCTCAGAGCAGAATCTTTCCTCCATGCCTCCAATAGAGCAGTACACCAGTATATATTCACTTGCCTGGGCTATCATTTCCTTCTTTAACAAAGCTGGAAAGTGCCAGTGTTGATGACACAGAGATTAGATGTAAGAATTTGGGCACATAGAAGTGCTGGATGTAAAGTGGCACATCCCTAAGGGGAAAGCAAGCTACTGTATTCTGACCTGGTGTAAAATCCCCCAGCAAGTGTCAGCCAGTCATTTAGGTGACAATTCTTATGTCCATCACACATGGCACATGCTGAGGCCCAGGGAGTCCCATGGATTAAAGATGAGAAAAGCACTTAGGAGCAAGACAGGAATTTCTGTATTTAGGAAGGCTAGTCCCTAAACTGGCCCAAAGAGTTAAACAAAACAAAACAAAACAATTTACTTGTTTGAGACAACAGATTATAAACAAGTTTGCAGTAATTTTTTCTAAGTGTAGTGACATAGAAGCCTACACTGAAAATAGCACCACTCCTTCAGCTGTCCCACTAATTCCCTAGTAATATAAATAGTGTTTGCCACTCTATACTTACACCATGGCAATAATGACAAAGCCTATAGATAAATGATGCTGTCTGTGCTGTGATAAACTTGGCAAGTTCATTCAGGAGAGATCACCAGGACTCCAAGTGCAGCACTATGTATATGACACCTGCTGCCTCCCTCCCCGCTGCAAGGCCCCTCTCTTGGGAAGTGAGATTTGAAGTCATTTCCGAGCTCAGATCCTGATTTTAAAGAGCACAAATACTCTATTTCAGCAGCTTCAAATATCACAACCTTTTCATCAAGAACAGCAAAGTAATAACAGGGCCTGAAACAAAGCTGGGCAGAAATGAAAATGTTCCATGCTCTGGAAATGGTACTTTTACACAGAGGGAGCCTGTAATAGGAATGGAGTTGATGGAGAATAATGGGAAGAGAACAGACTGGTCATGCACAAGAAAACACCACCTTGATACTGCACACAGGTGAGGGCCCAAAGGCTTAGTCAGGGAAGAGTCTCAGGTTTGAACCTGGGCACTCTTCCAAAGCTGCATTTGGGATTTGCCTTCCGAAACACGTTAAGAGAAAAGCACTCCTGAAAGCATCCATTTATTCTGTGTGTCTGAGGGCTGGAAGGAAGACAACATTGTGTTAAAACTAAAAATAAGATGTTTCTATTTATTTGGTTGCGGCTCAGTCATCCCTACACTCATAAATATACATGGCTAACATTTGCACTGCCTGTTTCTCATAGGCACCACGGCATCCTCACAGCAGGGCAGAAATATGGTGTGTTGGTCTGGTGAGCCCTTACCCTTCCGACTGGGATGCTGAGCTCTCGCAGCCTCCTAAAGCTTATCTATTTTAAGAAAAAGTATTATTGACTGAAAAAAACACTTTCTGTTTCAATTAGATTCTTTCAATCTGGACCATTTGCCCTTTTATAGCACTTTTATAGTAAATTTAAAAAATGGACTAAGACATATACTGTAAATATTCTTAGTTTGTTTTCAGTCTTTGCTGGTTGAGCTATTTGGGTTTTTTCGTTCTTCTTAATGTATTACTTTTGTTTACATCTCTCAAAATCCATATAATCCTCCAGAAGGCTTTTCTTCCTTTTTTTCCCCCTCCAGTGAACAAATAATGGGTCTGACCCCTTATTACATTAGCAATGACAAACTGCAGCTAAATGACTCCTCTTGATACACAGCAGCTAAAAATCTGCCTCTCTAAATATATTGATATAAAAGCAGAAAGCCCAGTTGGTGAGGTTAAAACCTTTTGTCATAATGGAGCAGCAAATACTCTGCAAAATGTGCTCCATTCCAAAGGTTAGATTATCCTTGCAACCCATGGGGAAAGCAATCCCTGGTAAAGCAAATCCTAGGGGCACCCTGAGAGACACAAGCTGATCACTTCTCTGAGAACCACCTAAATCCTCCCTTGGCCTTTGTGGCAACAGGAAATGTGGACATTACGAGCTTGTGCCGCTCCTTTTTGGGAACACACACTGGGGCTGGAAAAGTGCTACTCTAAGGATTGCTTCCGTCTGATGAGAAGTCTGGATAATTATGCTTGAGTGGTCACAACAGCATCTCCTGTGTGCTGACCTAGGAAGTGGTGACGACAACAGGGGCAAATTCAAGCAAAAATATTTCTTGGCTAATGTGTTCCCAATGCGCTTAGAGCAGGATGTCGAGGAAAGGAAACCGGAGGGCTTTTAAATAACAAAATCAGCTTGGGGGAGGACTGATTTATCTAATCCTTGCTCTCTGTATCTGGGTCACTTTAAATAATCTGATGATTAAAAGGTAGCTCCTCCTTTTGTGAGGGCCCCTAAACAAAGCAGAGGTCAAAACATAACCTGCACAGCTAATGGGGAACCCATTCCATTCCAAACTCAGTGGCAGGAATTTTAAAATTGGAGGGAATCACTTCTTTCTTAGGTGACTCCAGTGTATGACAGTTCCCTTACAACTCCCAAACAGGAGCAAATTGTATTTCCTCATTTTGCCTTCTACTTTTCAGCTTTGTACCTCCATCACTCGGCATTTGTTAAAGTGCCTCATCCTAGGAGGTGCAATGCTCCACAAAAGGCCTTTCTTGACCTTGTCTGGAATGGGGGAATGTCAGGACAGACCCATTCCCTAAGGAAGGCATGGTCAGGACAGCTCAGCATCATTGCTGCAGGGACAGTGTACAGGTACAGTCAGTTATTGGGATTACTGCAGTCAGGCTATCAGCACGTTTGGAAGGCTGATTTCCAGTTATCGGACATCTCTGATGCCTGTACCTGAGCCAGATGGTCCAGTAGGACTTAAAGTAACAGGGAAAACAGTAATTTATCAAAGGAAAGGGTTGGACTGACTAAATCTGGTGATAGTTCTTCCACCTGGAAAAAAAAAAATCAAGAATTCACATAAGAATTCCTAACGTCTCAAAAAATGCAGATCTCATTGGGAGGAAGAGCACAAAAATAATTACTTTTGTAACGCACAACCAACAACTAAGAAGAGGTTTGGGGTAAAGAGATGATCCAGCTGTAGAAGAAGGGTTACAGTGGCTCAGGGAAAGTGCATGACGGGGTCATGGGTATGGGTGAATGTGAGAGAAGGGAGTGGCGATTTCACTTCCATGGGTCTGCCTGATGGAACATTCCAGTGCTCCCTGAAGACTTGGCCTGAATTTCCCACTGAAATTCGGAAGTACCTAGAGGATCAGCCATCCAAGCAAATACACAGTACAGAAGATGACATCAGTCTATGGGATGGACCTTGTTCTGTTCTGCACGGAGGCACAAAGCTCAAAGGAGCAGCCTGGAACACCCCAGCAGATCTGTCATCCACTGTGAATTCTGGTTTGTACCACCCCTGTATTAGCAATGAGTGCAGCGTGGTCAGATCTATACAGTACCAAAATCACGGTCAAATCAAGAAGAGAAATTGCAGAAATAAAGCTTTCACTTCATGGTACCTGTCTAGATCTGCTCACTGAACTATGAGTGGAGTCAACCAAGTGAAGGGTTTATAGATACACATTATATAAATATATTTACTATTTAATATTTGCCACAAAAGGCACTTCTAACTGAGCCAAAAAATTCCACCCTTATGCAGTTCTAGGTGGAGATACACCAAAAAAGAGCAGCAACTTGCAGATCTTTGGCCATTCTGGGTGTGCCCTCATCCCAGCCTTTGCCTGAAACACACTTCGGGAAGATGGGAGCTCTCGAACAGCACACATGCAACAGAAAGTGGAGTCACTCAATTAGCAATCACTGTGCAATTAGGCTTTGTATCAAAATAGAAATCGCTTTTCTAAAAATAGTGCTGATGACATGTTAGCGCAAAAGGAACAGACTTTTCAAAAGAGGAAGATGAGAAAAATAACAGCTCTGAAGGCCAACATGAAACTGAAGGGCAAAGCAAAGTAATCTAATAGAAACCCAAAATCTACAAAATCAGAGCCCAGAATGCTTAACAGCCTCAGATAGCACAGATGGGGTTTGTAATCTCAGTGGTTACAGTGGGTTTAATAGCATTTTCTGAGATAATTCTTTTATTTTGCTGTTGCAAGGAACTGGGAAATGAGTGTGGTGTTTCACATATCATTGCTTTTAACTTCTGATAAAGGTCAGTGTTTTTATGCAATTTAATGGGGAAAATGAAAGGAGAAACAAAAAACTGAACAAGCTGGAGTTGCAACTACTCCTTTAGCTACCAGTTCACCATCAGAGAAGAAATTTTGTCACTATAGGAAATTGTCATCACTGGAAATGAGAATGGCCTTGACAGATACTGATTTCTTTACAGAGGAAGTGATGGAGCAACCGGAGTAACTCTCCTGGCACTAAATCACTACCAGCAAATGGCATTTCACAGGGGCCTAAAAAAAATAAAGTGTGAAATAACAGAGATACCAAGGAGAAGATGTAGTATGCGCTCAATAGCAACAACTGCTCCTAAAAGATTTAAGGGTGACAATATGGCAGCTATTTTTAAAAAGGGAATTGAGGGAAAACAGAAGAAAGAGAAGTCAGGCATTTCAGTTATCATTTCTCACTTTTGCATTCTGTTTTACCTTTAATTTGTGTTTTTCTTCATTTCTCACTTTCTTGATTAAGCTCTTTCCTGATTTTTTTCTTCTTTTTTTAATCTGTGATATGTTTCTAAACAAAAAAACCTTAGTGTTTGAGTATTCCAGCACATTCTGTTCAGTCATTCTCTCTCCCTCTTTTTACATAACTTCATATTTTTCTTTTTTGACCAGCTGTAGTTAGGTATGCTTGAACCTGTCTTCATCAGTTATCATAAATCATGTGTCTATTCTTTATAAATTTTGGAGTTCCTGGTTTCTTCTCGCTAACATTTATTTTCTACGATATGTGATTCTTGACACGTCAATGCAACCTTGAACAGAAAGGCTACATTCATCAGCTTCATTACATTCATCAGCTTCATTCCATTCATGGAGCATTAAAAAGTTATTTTACAATTCAGGGACACCTTCCACTGGAAGGTCTCCTTTGGCAGCGGCAGCAAGAGCCCTGACCATCTGCCTGAAGCAGCTATTATCCATCCTATCCATCTCTTCTGGAAAAGCACAGCAGGCCACAAAGGCACAACTCAAAGACTGCAAAGCTGGATGACACCACATTGAGGACTCGCTCCAGGTCGAGTCAACAGGAATTGTTTAATTAAGACAGCGAGGCGCAAATGCAGGACATCGGTATCCCAGCAGCTCCAATCCATCCTGCCTGCAGGCAACCAGTGAGCAGTAATGGGGAGAATGTCCTCCATCAGCTTAACTCAATTAAATCAAGTAGCAAATGCCTGTTAACAGCTCTGTTTACACTATACAAAGCATCCATGCTAACAGTTAATGTGTTCAAAACTAGAATACCATATAAAGCAATACCTGTGAAAACGTTTTCCAGCTCTAACTGGATTTTCCTTTTTTAATTCAGAAAGTCTCATTTATTTTTTCAGCATAAGGAAAAGCTTTTATGAAGACTTTTTGAGGAATAATGCTTCATGAAAATGTTATTTTTTACAATTCTTTCTCTTACCATGCTCAAAACATTAAAGACTTTTTAATCTTCTAATACACATGAAAAGGCTGATAAATGTATAGAAGAAATCATCCAGTTTGCTCATTTTGAAAGGAGCTTGCTAAATTTTTGAACAAAGGAATTATGTTTCATATCTTTTTGGGGATGAGTGCATGGGGAGCAATTGACCATCAGCTGTCCTGAGAGTGCTCTTTAGTCAAAAAAGCATAATAAAGAAAATATTTTTAAAATCTTGGACTCAGACCGCTTAAAGTTCTTCTCAATTTCTTTCTCTTGTCTTAAAATGTGCTGAAGGTAGAGACAAACCTATTCATTTTTTAAAGCTGTTTGCTCATCTCTGGCTCTCTACTTACTTTACCCTGTCCACACTGACTTTGTGACATCAAACAACAGGAAACCCTCCAGGTCCCCATTTCCCAGGTCTGGGCAAGCAAGGTGTGGAGCTAGTGCTAGGAAAATGTAATTTTTTTTGAGGATGTCACCAGCCAGGTGCTTCAGAAAGATGCAGTTTCTTTATCATCTATACTATCTGTTCAGTTTCTTATAATTACAGACAGTTGCTCCAGTTAAGGCAGCACTCACAAACATTGATCAAATTATTTATTTGATAAATTGTTCTTAATGCTAAACAAAGGACATCATAGGTAGGAGGCATCACACTGTCCTCTGGTGTGTTATGAAGACCAGACAAGCTTCACGTCAGTGGAAATAAGAGGGCAGTTTTTACAGTTGGTTTCCCTGCCAGGACAAGGTGATTTTCCCCAACTCAAATGTACATTGCAAACTTTTGATTGAAATCCTTTTGGATCACGTAAGGAAGAAGTTCAGAAGCCCAGAGTAAGT
Organism: Pardalotus punctatus; assembly: GCA_013400915.1. NCBI lineage: Eukaryota > Metazoa > Chordata > Aves > Passeriformes > Pardalotidae > Pardalotus > Pardalotus punctatus. The sequence goes on along the minus strand of VZTX01030050.1, from coordinate 201,906 downwards.
TATCTACAAATTTTTAGCCAAGAAATAACCATTATAAGCAATCATATAAATGAAGCTCTTGAAGAATTATCTTCATTACTGCTCACCAAATTCCACTCAAATATACTATTTATGCACTTCGAAATATTTTAGGAACTCCTAGTGTGCTTCAATAAATTGTTTCAGAAATTTTTCAGTCACCAACAATACAAGTTCCTGTATCACACAATGAGCATATAATGACACCAATTCAGTATTTACTTTTATTCTTCGTACCAGTGAATGCCACAATTTGCTTGATTTGTAGGGCTTGGATGTTTAGAAGCAGTGTCTAACATCTCAGATCTATCTCATAAAAGCTCGCCAAATAACTTTTGGAAGTGAGAAGGGAAAACAGCATCATACCTGAGATTGTGCATTAATATTGGCTCCTTCCTTCACCAGAACTTTGACAACTTCAGCTTGTCCTGCTAAGGATGCGATGTGCAGGGCTGTATTCCCCTTCTGTTAGAGGGAGGGAGAAAATGAAAGTTATTATTACCCTTTCTCAGGAATCATTTCAATCAGCAGTTTTTTATGGCCTGTGGAAAGGCTGAAGGAAAAACAATTTATCCTGCAGGTGTTTTTTCCATTGTGCCGAGGAGTGAAAAGACTCCGGATATGATAAAGGCAATTTCTGATTTTCACAGATTTGAAAACATCTACTACTTGGAGCTATACTAATTCTGCTCAGAATAAAAAGGGCCTTGTCACTGGAAATAAGGAAAATCCAGCATCACTAAAAACTTCTAATGCTTCCCCTGTACTATAGTACAAATTATATTTTTCCTCTTCATTTACTTCCAATGAGCTTCAGCAAAGAAGACTCCCAGGCCATAACAGAAATAACAGCTTAAATATCAGTGCGGTATTTACATTATTCTCTTATTTTGTATTTTTTGGGTTCTTTTCTGTATTTCTCTCACGTATTAAATAAACTTACAGACATTCACGAATTACCTTAGTGGCAGAATCCACAGCTGAGCCTCTTTCCAACAATTCCTGTACCAGTCCCACGTGGCCTTCTTTGGCTGCCAGGTGCAGAGCATTGAGTCCATTCTGTAAGCACAAGGGCCAGATCAATTACAAATATCAGACACACATTCCTACCTCACCCTGGGATAAGAAGATTAGGAGCTGGAATACTATTACATCTCTTAGCTGACTGTCTACATAAGTCGGATACTTTGGACACGGCTATTTAAGCTGAGGCTCTGTGGGACAAAATTCTCCGATACCATTCTTCTCATAGCAACAGGTACAATCAAAACAAACTGTATTTTCTGACTATCAGGAGAAGATTCCTTCCTTTCTAATAGCTTCCCATTTTCACAGACTACTACCATGGGCATCTCCATGGAGCCCAGTATTTTAAAACTTGAGTGCATTTCTGCCTCACTTTACTGGAAGCTTATCCAGACCTGCTGAGGTTTTATCAATACTGAGAAATCACAGAACTTAGCCAAATTTACACAGGATATGTCCACTCAATCAGGGTTATTCCAGCCACACAGCTGTCCTGAACCCTGGTCTCTCCCCTGGGATAAGTGGTATCAAATAGAAACCTGAAAGCATAAATAGGCCAAAATGGTTGCTGATCACTTTTGATTTCCAAACTGATCCTTGATCTGGTACCTCTGCTGGTGTTTGATGAGCAAGTCTTCACTAAACTTCGAGGTTTTGCAACCTCAGTCAAAAAGGAAAAGAAAATTAATTAAATAAAAGCTAGGATTTTTGAAAAGACGATATATGAAAGTCAGCGTCTAAATCCTTTCCACATTAAATTGGCTGCTGGATAGGGATAGTTTATGTCATATGAATTCCTGCCATGGAAACTTAATCTTCTTCTTCCTAGTATCCCATTCCACCCAAGGGGAAAAAATAAACTTGCAATCTATTGTAGCTGAATTGCCAACCTGTTTTTCACAATCCTAAGGTACTTTTCATGCTACATCAGGCAGGTGATACCGACAAATACTGCCATTCCCTCCAGCATTCTCCAGGTTTCCATATTGCAGGCATCAGGAGCAATACTCAGGTATTTGAGCAACCAGCAGCCAATTCAGCACTGTGTAATTTTTATCACTTTCCTCGTCTCTGAGCAGCTCAGAGTCATTTCAATTGTGAAATAAACAAGCAACTTTCTGGCTTTTATTTGTCCATTCACAGAGGCAGTTCAAGCCTGTAATTCCCAGTGGGATTTTAAAGCACTTAGCACTTCACAGGAGGCATTTGATGGGAGTGGGTCCAATGGCTTCAGACACAGCAATGCAAATGCATTTCTGCACTAACTTCCATTTAATTCCACATCCATGAAAGCAGCACAGGCAGATTTTGTGGTCAAATTCAGAAGGGGAACTATGAGAAAAGCACAGGAACTAAAGAAAGATTACAGTCACAGGCTGCTAAAAGCAGAGAACACCCTTCTGCAGCCTGGTTAATGAGAAATGTGGTTTCAAATCCCATTATGTGGGAAAAGCTGCAGCAACCAGAACATCCTTATTCTAGAGGAACACTCTCACCACGGAGCTGCAGAGCCCAGGGGTAGCAGCAGTACCATGCCCTGGTCAAGGACAAATCCTCAGCCAAGAACATGTGGTGAGGTTAACCATAATCACCAAGATGCGGAATCCTGCACGTGTCACGGAGTATTTTGCAGGCTGAACGTGTTTCAGAAAGCTCTGATCTTTCTTGGTTTTTATTCTGAGTATCAACTAACCGTAATTTCTACCTACAGCGGGTGAGAGCTTTGAAATAGTATTTTGTGGGGAAACACACAGTGCTCTTCTCACTGTTTCAGTACAAAGACTCGTTCTCGTATCTGATCTCGCAGATTCTGTCATCAACACTTTCCAAGGGAATATGAAGGGCAGCTTGTTCTCCTCGCAGCATACACAGCTGAAGTATTGCTGTGACATGCTATTAACCTTCTTCACTCTTTGGGAACAAGCTGAAGTCCACGAAGAGCAGAGGAACTGCAAAATTCATGGCCAACAAACGCCTCTGAATGCAAAAGGATGAGGATAAGTTTCTGATTTAGTTTACCATGTGCCAAAATATGGAGAGAGCAAGGCTTGTCACAGCACTTAACCTCTTGAAATACTTGTATTCCTACCTCTGAGCATATCTGCTGATGCCACATTAAGCACCTGAAAGTTGATATCACTGCACAGATTAAGTGAGTTTCTTTGCAACATAGGACCTCTTTTTAATTCATTAAAACATGTGCAAAGTGAATAGTTAAGTAAAAAGCTTACAGGTAGAAACTCTAGCTGAAAAATAGTACTATAGACATTCAAATTCCATAACTCCTTAAATAAAGCAAGCTGGGGTAAGCAGTAGCAGTAGCAAGCCCTGCACTTTAAATGCTGAGGGTCAGCACAACTGAAGCCTTAAAGCAACTTTTGTTCTGTTTCTCCCTAATCAGAACCAACGCTGCAATTATTTCCCAGCCCACGTGGCTGATCCCTGCTACTTCTGATGATGGAATCTCAGATTTAATCAATGCAACTCCTCCGTTCCTGTCAACTGGATTTTTGTAGTTCAGAACAACAAAGGTTTCTGACACATCCCTTCTTCTCTCCCATGCCCACCAAAAAGTTGGGGAGGCTGAAATTAGTTGTCTGCTAAGCAAAACCGTGCAGCATAAGGACAAAGTCTGCATGTGCCATAACTGCCTTTCTTTTGGAGGCTCCTTGGTAATTTTAACTCTCCTAATATAATACTAAGCCTTCCAAGTGGGTTTTTGCTTCCAAGTGTTTCCCTGCAGAGTCTGATTCCCTTAATTCTCTTTCTCCTGTACCACTGAGGCAGAAACGTCAATGCTTTTTGTATCCCATGGAGAGCTACAAATATGTTCCCACACCACTGACTGCTCACAGCACCTCCTTAGTGCCTAGGTATTTTCACCACACTGGAAAAGTCCAGGGATTTCTTGGACATCCTCAACATGACCAGCCTTTTTTAAGCCAGTCCAAAGTCAGCCACTTTTTCCCTGTAAGACCGGCACTGTCACTGCTCTTGTCTGGGTATCACCCAAAGAAGTCCCTGCTTCCTCTGCCTTTGTATTCAGTTGCCTCATGGAATGGGAGCTCTTTCATCACTTCCTGGTTCAGCACCGATCCTGCTGTGCCACTTACTCCTTCTGGGACATCATCCAGACCCAACTCTTCTCCTATTCCCACCCACCTAACCCTACACATTGTGCCAAAGCAAACTGACACCACGGAAAAGCAATGGCTTGGCAGAGCATCGGATCAACCTGTAGTTCAAAGGACATTTTAAATCAGCCAAGTTAGTGCTCTGTGGGCTTTTACACCCTTCCCTCAAAGCTCAGCGCTAGGTGACAGGTATAGACAATAACCTGGCAGTCCTAGAAAGCTCAACCCACCTTCTGTGGGGTTAGTGAGGATCACAAAGAACATAAAAACGTAGAGATGGGGGAAAGGAAGTGTTTGAAGGAAGTGGAGAAAAACCCTATGATAACAGCCCAATAGCAAAGCGTAACTTAAAAACACAATGAAAATTAAAAAGCTTTTGTGACTAACTCTGTCTGCTGGTGCTAACTCCTTTTGCCAGCAGAGGCAGAAACTAAAAGGCAGTATCATCATCTTTGTTAAAGAGTTTTCTCTCTTTAACAGTGGCTCTGCAAAGTCTCTCCTCTGAATAAATCGCTTGGGGAAGTAAAAAGCACGTGTGGTCAACCACTTTTCAAGAAAGATTTGGGAAAGGGCATATTAGGGAGCTGGGCACGTCTTTCTGAAGTCCAAAGGTTTGTAGAAGTTTTTCCTAAAAATATCACAAAGAAATTAAGAGGACGGCTGAAAAAAAAAGAAAAATATTATCAGGTTATGAAAATTCTCCTTTTATGTTGCTTTATAGTCTAGGAACTCAATAAAGTGAATTAACCTATTGAGTGACATCAAATGTGGTGCTGCTGACCTCATTATGCCACAGTGCTCCTCCAGACTATAGCTGGCACTGCTGGGAGAGGCAGTGCCTTTCCATTGGGAGGGAGGGAGTCATTAACAGCTGAGCTCTGTCTCGTTGTCACTGAAGGAACAGAGACCAACTGAAGTAAAAGGAAGCCCACAAAACAGGAGCAAAAGCCAAACTGACAGAAATTTTAAAAGCCTTGGAGCTGGAGGCCCCCAAAAATACCTAATATTTGAACCCAGTTTTATTTGAGACATTAGGCTTCATAGAGGAATGCAGAAGACTTTTTCAAAGCAAATGCTGAAACCCATTGAACTTTTCCTTCCGAGAAAGTGACTGTATCACCCTGAAAACTGACAGGTCCGCAAAGACAAGATGGAGAAATGTTATTTTATGTTGCCTTTGGATCACCAATTCAGTTTCAAAACTCAGCAGGCAGCTGATGAACTCTTAGAATGGTCAGACTTCAGGGTCTAACTCCTGCTGGAACCTTGGGCTGCACAAATGCACTGTGTACGATTTAAGTTCATTTTACTAATCAACATTTTGAACATGATGCAGAAGAAAGTTATTTTCTCTTGCTACATTAAGTAGAAACAATAACCACTTCCTAAAAAACTGCATTTGTAGCATAGGAAAAACAGCTTTAAAGGAATTAGAGATTTCTAATGACTATTGGTTATCTATCCTATAAAATACCAGGAATTGGATTTTTTTAAGGGACTCTTCTTAAAACAGGGGCATTTTGTCCCCTGACATTTCTCACTCTCTCTAGAAATAAACAGAATTAATTCATGACTTTCAGAAAAAATGACGGTGCTTGAATTCAGATTAAAGTAAGTAAATTAATAATAATTGAACTTGTTATGAAGGTAGCATTCAACAAACCATATTTCAGTAATATGTAATTGTTAACTATATAACTCTTAGTAACTACTTCCTGTGTTCAATATGTCCAGAAACATTAAGCTCCATCATATTTTGGCAACAGTTACATTGGGAAAATACTTCCATTATCTATAAAGACCTATCTCTCTGAAAACTCAGGATCTGAGAAAAAAATGCAAAACATTGAAACTGAAGAAAGAATCTCCTGTGTTCTCTCCATTCAGGAAAGCTTATACTTAACATTATGTATGGTTTTCCCAGATGGGTTCTAGTCTAAAAATAGCATTATACTGAGAAAAAATACGCTGCACATACAAGGCTTTATTTTTAAAAGAGAATTCAGATATCTCACTCTTGAAAATGAAATACACCCCTGCATTTTGCACAGACTGTGTTTGCTTCTCCCCTTAGACAGCTGGAACACAATGACATGGACACCCCTGCCAAACCCTGAGGAGGAGAAGAAGGAGGAGGAATAACTGGAAGGCTGCAGTAGCAACTGCTATGGCTCACTCAATATTCCCTGACCCTTGGCAGAGGGAGTCTGCTCCCACTCCCAATAACATTTACAATACACCAGTGATGCTTCATCAGTGGAAGCACTGAGGGTCTTGGTTATCAAAAATCTCAGTAAGGACTTTTATATGGCACCAGAATTGGAGTCTGCAAGAAGCTGAAGTGCCTGGTTATGCTCAGTGGATGGTGAAAGCTCTGATCTCACCTACACAGTGCCAGAGGAGCTTTGTCACCAGCTGCAGGTGGGAAGCGCTTTCCACAGAAAATAAATCTGCAGCAACCTCTGTCACATCCTTCTCAGAACCAGCAAGAGAATAAGAACACTGGGAAAAAACCTTGTAATGTTCCTAGGTAATTATCATATTAACTGTGCTATGCCCTGGGGGTGAATGAATCTCTTCGTTAATACTGGTGCTTATAATAAATACGGAAAATTTGCAGCATCTATTTGAACATAAGAACTTGAGTCTATCTTTACTGTCTCCTAACTGGGCAACTTGAAGTTTGCCAGGTCATGTCCCACGTAACTCTGCAAGCTTTTCCTTAACAGTAAGCCTTTTAATGGAAACTTTCTCCTAGACAATAAGACAAGAACCTTGCTGTACCTTTTCAATAAGCAGAACATAAAAAGTCCCAGCTCTTCTTCTCCTCATCATTAAATTCCTTGGTACAGCCAACAGATCTGCTCTTACTCCTGTACCCTAGCTTCCATTTGACACATGCCTACTTTAATTATCTGCAGCTTCCCTTCAGCAGGGGAGGTGATGGCTCCAAACATTTTAGATGATTTTGTTTCTTATTCTTCTATTTGCTCTTTTTCTTTTCCCAAAAGAAATAGTGGCCACAATTCTGCAGTTTACTTCCTAAATGGCATAGCCATTGTCCAGTTAGTGGTCACTTTGATCAAATGTGGCTAAGGGTTAGGGGGAAGCTGGACACCAGAAAGCCTGAGCTGTCAAATTCCCCATCAAAGAAACTGCAGTGCTTTCACTAGAAAGCGAAGACACTTCTCAGAACTGACGCAGACACTTATTTGCATATTTATTTTAAGTCACAGTTAGAGTCTTATTAAATTTGATGGTTCTAGTCACTTAAATAAACGCAGCAAATGTAGGTCCCTAAGCTGTGAAGCCAAAGTAATTGGATTTATATGACAGACCTACAAAAGAGCCAAGCCAAAACATTCTATCACATTACAGTCACATCAATGGTGAAACTTTAACAGTGTCTTTTTACAGCAGTAATAACTTTCCTGAAAGGACAGACAGTATGTTAAGCACAACGTGTTAAGTACCTTTTATGTTATGTTATAGATATCATTGACCAGTGATAAAAACACATTTAGTTTTGTGAAATAAGGTAAAAGCCCCTTTGGCCACCTGAGAGTAACCAGAACCGCACTGGCAGAGCAGGTGAGTGACAAGATTTTAATCTGCTCGGACACGAGATATCTGGGCAGCTACAACTGCACCCACTCAAGTTTATACCCCCTGAGATCTCATAAAAACAGCAAGGGAACCCTCAGACTCCCACACCGGAGCTCACAGGGGATCAGGTGCTTCACGTGGGATGGCTAAGGAAAATCCATGGGCTGAGCATGCCACGTTCAGTGGGATAAAGAGATAAACAGTATTTCTGTAATGCCCAGGTTTCTTGACATTCACTCTTGAAAACTTCTGTCCTTCAAATATCTTACCTGGTTACAGGTGTTAATGTCTATTCCACTTTTCAGGTATTCCACTACTTTGTCCAAATTGCCAGCTCTGGCAGCTCGGAGAAAGCTTGCATTGCTGTCAGACTAAAAAGAGAAGAAAAAAAAAATTCTCCAGTTAGCTACTGCTCAAACAAGAGTGGAACTTCATCAGTGGTGAAAGGTTTCCACATTTTATGCTGCAGGAGAACGAAACTGTGAAATAACTGACTTTGCATTATATCTGCATTAATTAGCATATTTAAATTAGGCAATAACGGCACAAAAGAACTGCAGACCTGTCAGAGTGAGCAAAATAGAGCAATAATTGCTGACATCCAGAATTCAGCAAGAGCTAAAAAAAAATTAAAATCAACCACAAATCATAGTAACTGATATTGTCAATAAGAGAAAAATAAATGTATCAACTTGCTAACCATAGTTTTCTGGGGAATTACATATCTATGATCTCTTTTGATATATCTAATTTTATATATTATGTATTTTATGTATGTTATTTATAGATTTGTATATACGTTCTTTACAGATTTAGATACATTATTTTTAGATATATATGCTCAAAGTGGGCAGCACTGAATGCGTAGCTAACCTTAGAACAAAGCGGATGAAGTACTCAAGGCTGAGTATCTAAATCCAGGATCACGTAAACATTCCCACCCCTAAACTTCCTGCACTAAAAAAAGGTTTAAAAACCCTATTAAAAACACGTTTTCATTTTTCAGTCGGGCTGTGGGATGTACTATTAAGCAACAGAGCATGAAACACCTCAGCCCTCTTGCTTTTGTCTGTGATTGTGACATGAAATTACATGGGTTGTTTGAAACCAGCCCAGATTCAGACGCTTCCCCGCAGCTGAATCGGCTACCAGGGGACAAACCCACATCAGGTACACAGAAAAAGCGCCTGGGAACGTGCACAGAGACACCAGGAATTCTCCCAGTTGAAGAAATTGAATGGAAGAGACTGCCAGGAGCAGGTCAAGAAGTCCAAGAGCGTTGATGGGGTGTGGGGACAGGAGGCAGAGGACCGGGACTCGCCGTTCCACCCAACGCCTCCGGCCAAGCGTGTTCTCAGCTAATCCCACCTCCCTGTCACAAACCCGAGCCACTCTTTCACATCCTGAGAATATCCTAAAAGCCTCCCACTTCCAGCCACTTATTTCAGCTGCCCAATCCCTTCCAAGGCATTTATTTCGGTCACCCTGCTTATCACGCTGCACTAACTCACTTCGCAATCCCCGATTCCAACCTATTTTAATCTGCGACAGATGGATGTCATCAAAATGATCCTTCTTACAACTGTGCTACATGCCAAGACGAAAATATTCTCTTTTAAATTCCTTTCAGCAAACTTCAGCACATTTTCCACATCTTTTGCTGTTAGGAAAACAGACCATCTTTCTAAACAGGCAGCAGGGGGAAAGGGAAGGTAATGCACAAATTTACAGGGACAGGAACTTTGGATAGCTGCAGGCCTGAGTTGGGGGAGAATTTGGATGAGGTTTGATACCAGCACAGATTTTGACAGGTTAAGTTCCCTTTAAAGACTAAAGGATAGCTGTTGACACTGCACCCTTTCCTGGGTGAGGATGTGAACATAAAGACACAAAATTATATTTTAATGTTTAAATGTCTTTGAAAAAATCTACCGTCTTGGTAAAAACATTAACCAAGAACACGTATCTGAGCACATGAAGGGTAAATCTGGACGCTCTAGCTGGGAAAAGCATCTTTGCCCTCAATAATACACATTTTACCTTCTTTTCCCCCATTTTTTTTCGTGCTTTACTACTACAACAATATTTTACCATGGCAAAACTACAATCATCTGCTTTATACTTGTAAAAGGTTAAGAAAGGAAGATGCAACAAATTAACACCTACAACTTTTGGGCCCTTAGGGATGAATCAATCATTGCTTGCTTTTCTTTCAGAAAAACACTAAAAGAATATCATAAAAGGCTAAAAATGCTGACATCTCCATTATCGCTGGAAGCTCAGATTGTAGCTAAGCCCACACAACTATATTCCACTTGTTTCTGGCTAAGAAGACACAAGCAGTGCTTTCTGAGTAGATTCTCATCTCCTTGATTCAGAATTTTGTTACCTCAAAATCAAATTACTGCAGTGTACATCACTTCCAGTCACTTCAAAACACTTTCCACACAGCTGAACATCAATCATAATACAGAATATGAACTTCTTGTCTACAGAAAGAGTAATTCAGCAATTCAGATGCTTCATATAGAAATTCCCATCCAAATACCAGAGACTGGTTCCACAAAATATTTTTAAAATTCAGCACCATGTTACAAAGCTTAGAAGCCTTAGAACTTGGGAGTACTCAGATCTATTTTGCTTCCTAGTGTGTCAAATCTAATTTTTCAGTAGGTTGTCACTAGTTTGTCCTTTTCCCTATTCTTTTAACATTTTTAAAAGCATTTCTGTCAGCACTACTGTCTCAGACATTTACTCACTTTAGCACATCACACATTCAAATCCATTTTGACAAAATCCCCTCAGTAAAAAACTGTAGTTGCACTGTTTTAGAATTTTCCTTTCTCTCTCATGGAGAATATAGATAAACTGTACTTCTTGTAATCTCTGTGTTCTGTGTTAGATGTGTACAAGCTTTGACCAACAGATCTTGGGAGGTGGATTGTCTTTGGCCAATAGACAATTGTTTATTACCATGTATAAAAAGAAGTTCTTGTGAATAAAACCTTCTTCTTCGCCATCTTGGAGCCTGTCTGCCTGACCTCTCTACCTGCTTCCACAAATCCCACCAACAACAGAAAAGCAAACCATAAAAACCAGCAGCGTTTTGCTGTAGTCTTACTGTGCCAGAAGACAGTGAATTTGGATCTGTGGTTTTTTCCAATGGATTCAGTAGTCTCTGGATATATTTTGTTATACAGCCCCCATAGCCCTCAAAGCCCCTCACGGCCCCTCAAAGCCCCTCAGCAACAGTGAAACAACCACATTGGTCTCCATAGTTTGGCGACTGGTGAAGACAAACTGACAACAAACTGTCATTTGAAGGCACTTCCTTTACAAGAAAAAAGACAAAAACACAGAGCCCGAGTCCCGTGCACCATATGGTGCTTATCACATCCCCTCTTCCGAAGCACACACCCCTGAGGGGTTTTCTTAGGAGTTTTACACATATACGCAGATCATGTTCAAAAGCAAACACTCTACCAGCAAGGAAAGGAAAGGTTTACAGAAGAGTTTGCCTTAAGCAGCGCTGTGTGAACACGAGGACACGTGAACCCCGTCATTTGGGAAGCCCCAAAGCTGACATGTTGATGTGCAAAGTCTCAGCTGGCAGCTCTGCCCAGCACCCTCAGCTCAGCCAGGCAGAATTAAGGCTCCTGTTGTGTACGTGCAGCCACTAAGGTCAGGCAATCAATCAATACATTATGAACTTGATATTAGTATATGGGATGAAGGATTGGAGAATACTGAGCTGGTATTTTACAGCATGGAATGGATTCACCATCTGTGGATTTAACCAGCTTTTTCTAATGCACTGTTCTCCTGCAAGTCCTTGATAACTACTTTATTTTTTTTTTTTAATTATGTTTGCAATGCAATTCTAGTGCATGCTATAGATTTAAAGGTAAGTTTAGATTAGAAAGCAGAGGAAAATCTTCCCTGTGAGGGTGGTCGGGCCCTGGCACAGGGTGCCCAGAGAAGCTGTGACTGCCCCATCCCTGGAAATGCACAAAGCCAAGCTTGGAGCAACCTGGTCTATGGAAGGTGTCCCTGCCTGTGGCAGGGGGATGGGACTGGATGATCTGAAAGGTTTATTTCTAAACCATGCCGTGACTTTTGAGGAATATTTGGTGTTATGGAACCTCGTAAAGATCTTCTAACTTTTAAATTTTCTTATGAACTTTTGCCTGAGGATAACTAATTTCAGCTAGAAATAAGTATTTTCAGAACACTAAGAACAAGTAAACTACAATGTGAAAAAAGGTCATGAAATGTGAGCTTAAGTATGCTTAAAGCACAAATACAAATGTGTCTTTATAAATACCTAGGTGACGGATATTGCATAAGAAAATACAGGCAATTATCAAGTGACTATATAACTGTAGATTCTACTTCTTTCTTGGTAATTACAGTGCTGCAATACAACCAGAATTTGAAACATGTATCTCAGGGAATCTCAGTAATTAAATCATATATGGAAATTAGTATTTTAATCAAATAGTCAGAAACCTTCTTTTTCTGGTTCCTCTCTCCCCACTCTGGTTGCCCTTATTGTCCCCATAGCATCCATTACTTATTGCACACAGTTATTGCCTGTTTCTCAAAGGCATTTTAGAGAGAAGTGCAAAAATAAATCTTGATATGCTGTACCAAACCCATGGGAATTTCTCCAAATATTCAAATTTGCTGGTGAAATCCAGCTTCATACATAAGAAGGAAAGATTGGGGGAGTAGGAGGCTTCAGTTTTCAAAGGACAGCTTTCATCATAACATTATCCAAACCATCCAAATATTTGTTTTACGTCGTGTCTCTAGAAAAATTATTCCTACAGGTTGGATTTGGGCTTTTTCCCCTCCAAGTAAGTTGAATTGCCCCAGTCTGTCCATCATCACAAATATCTCTGTGGGAGAACACAGTCCAGTACTACAAGCTCCTGAACTTCTCATCTACTAAATACAGTTTGTTAATGGAATGATGACAAAAAGAGAATTCAAAACTAATAACCAAATAGTACGTTTACACCTTAATTTAACTTATTTGATTGTATTACAACGTGTATCTGAGCAGTAATAACCCTTTCAGACTTACTTATCAAGCATGGACTGCGGGCTGTACTGCTTTGACTTTAAAAATATATTTAGCTGTAATTCTGAAGATATTGTCCCTTTTCAGGACACGAGAAAAACCTGCTTTACGTAAATCAAAAACCACAAATCATTATCTCTTCAAAACCCTTTGATGCCAAAGAGAATCCTGTGTTATGACGGCAGGCAAAGGCAGCATGAACCCACAAAGAGTCAATGCAGCAGGGAAGGTGACAGCGTTAGTGCCATTTACAAACTCCAGAGTTGTGAGGCACTGTTTGGCCAACAGCTGCTTCTATAATTAGCAAAATGCTGATAGCTTGTGAACTCTTCTTCATTAAGAAGTTCCTAATTGACTGGTGGCTCATCATGTTAATATATTCAGCTCATGGCTGAAGGGAAGCCACGCCTTCTAAACTCAAGTTTTCATGGCTTCTTGATGCTATTCAGTACTTGAAGATGCAAAGGGAAAAAATAACAGGCACGCAAACATGTACCATGATTTTATTTTTTTTATTCCCTACTTTCTAAAATGCCAGTTTAAGCTCCCAGCCTTGAGACAAACACTAGATTTTGTCCCAGTTGGCTTGGTTATTCTTTGATTTCAGGAACCATCTGTTCCAACCAGCCATCGTTTAATTGGGTGCAACTCCGAAAGCGGCACAGACCAGGTGTTACCATTACCCAACTCACTTGTCACACGGGCATTTTTGCCCATTAAGGAAGCTTCTTCCATACCACCATTCAGATGTAAAAGATGGAAATTGAAATATAACGCTATTCCTCGTGGAATACTGCCTGTAAAATTTGCCAGAAAGTTTATTAGTGGCTCACATTTTATCTACTGTACACTGATTTTTATTTTATTGAGCTGAAAGTGGTGCTGATCTCCAAAGAGCATCACACTAGAAGACACAGCAGTGACTGCAAAGAGGCAAAGATTTTTTTTTCTTTTAATTAAAGTCCCAGAGCACAGTCTGAGCCTACAGTTCTGATGCACATGCCATAATGCGAGCTAAATATTCCACTTGCAATGGCACAGGCTCAGTAATCTAACACTGATAAATGACTTAAATGAGATAATAACAGCTATAATGGAAACATATTTTCTCAGCCCTTAATGAAATAACATTCATCTTCTGAAAGAAAAGAAATACAACAAAGTACAGCTTTGCTTTCAAAGCCACTTCCTTTGCCCATAAAAATGTATGTTTTCATCCCATTCATTCACTGGAAGTGATGAAGGAAGACAGATTAAACCACAGATCCTAAAGAAATTTCAGTATCTAAATTCCTGGATGAACAACAGGCCCAATTTTCTTATTTCAATATCAAAACAAGTATTTTTACCACTCAGCTTTTCCCATTCAACCATGCACAGGCATTTCAGATCAGATTCATCCTGCTGTGTACCTTTGATTGTACAGAATTTGTTCTGGAATACTTGAACTGAAAAGCCCACAATTCTAAAATAGCAGCTTTCACTAAACAAACATCTTGTTCTTATCCAGGAAAAAGACACAACTGACCTTACAATAAACTGATATTTGTTAAGACAAGAAGAATTCCAGGATTTGTGAGATGTGAAGAAGAAGATAAGCTTTCAGAAATAAGAGATCACTAGCAAGTTAAATATTCTCTGCCAAGATGGAGCTAATACCATCTAGTAATTAATTACTCTTAATCTCAGAGGTCTGTCTCTCTAGGTTGATATTGATGGGTTATGAATCGTAGAAATAAAAATATTCTTTGAACTATGTATTATGAACCTGAATAATTTAAGGTGCTTCGAGCATTTAGGCCAATTAATCATAGAAGATCATGAAGGGTATGGAAAAGCTGGCACCACTTCTACTGGCATTGAGCTGAAGCCATGGCTGGAGCTGCCCTCAGCACGCTGCTGCAGACAGTGTGGACATGGACACACACTTTGGCATGAAGACCGTTGATATTTCCAGCAAAAAATATTTTGTAATAACAAGATGATGAAACAGGTACAAGAAGAGAAAAAGCTTTTGTGCTATACACTGCATATGACCCAGGATTCAAACAATCCTTGATTTCAAATTAAAACATTTTTAAACACAGAGAATGATTCCCTGACCCAGAAACCTGCGACAGCACTGCCCAGATTCCAAAGTGACTGTTTCAGTGTATCCTGAGCTCCTCAGAATGAATATTCCCTCATTAGCTCTGCTAAGGCATGTGTAGGAGCCCAGATTTGGCAGTGCCACAGCAGGTGGGAAGGGCAGTGTTGTTTGCATTCATTATACATATCAGTGAAAGCTTTCCTGTGTCAGACAAAGAGGCTGCAACCCAAAGGAGACACAGCATGCAGCAAGATTTAACATTTACAGCGTCCTCAAGAAATTAATTTTATTGGTATGACTGGAGATGGAAAGAACCGTCGCAAAAAAAAAAAGCTAGGAAAAAAAACTAGGTTAAGTGATTTATGTTTTATGAACACTTAAATAAAAAATGCATTATAA